>JAFBJY010000641.1:0-11731 GCA_016801885.1 Toxotes chatareus | reverse complement strand
TCTCTTTGAAAATTGAATCGAAGGCAACTGGACATATGTTTGTCTGGGAAGACGTTTCGCCTCTTATCCAAGGGGCTTCATCAGTTCATACGCATCGGTCTATCTAGTCCGCACTAGTCTGACCAAGAAAGTGGAGTAAGACCCAGGTATTTAACCTGTTGTGGGTGGGACCACCAAAGTACCTGTGAAAGTACTGGTTTCACCTGACCATTGTTGTTGTGGTCCCCAGTGAACGACAGTCGTCAGGCTCATGTGACCTAGTTTGTGTCTCATGTGAACGACAGTCGTTAGGGTCAGGTGAGTCCCTGGTGGATGACGCTCGTTGAGAGTCGTCTGAGGTTAAGTTGTTTACTCTCCTGGGTACACATGAAAGGGCTACATTGTAAATGGGGGATAGGTGGTGTCGCAGACCCCCTCCTCTGTTTAGTGATGGTTTTTTCCACTTTCACATAGATGGCTTCTTTGACTCCTCTCTCAAACCATCTGTCCTCCCTGTCCAGGATTTTGACATTGCTGTCTTCAAAGGAGTGTGCTTTTTCCTTTAGATGTGAGTAGACGGCTGAGACTGGACCTGAGGAGTTGGCCCTTCTGTGTTGGGCCATGCGTTTGTTCAGAGGTTGTTTAGTTTCCCCAATATACAGGTCCTTGCATTCCTCACTGCATTTGACCGCATATATTAGGTTGCTTTTATGATTGTGTGGTATCTTGTCTTTGGGGTGTACCAGTTTCTGTCTGAGAGTGTTGCTGGGTTTGGAAACATACCGAATTTGATGTTTGTTAAAAATCCTCCTGAGTTTCTCTGAGACCCCAGACACGTATGGAATGACAATGTTTTTGCGTTTATCTTCCATATTCTCAGCATCTTCCCTGTTGGTATTCTTTCTGGAGCGTGTTGTTTTGCCAAAAGACCAACTCGGATAGCCACAAGTTTTCAGAGCTCCCTTTATATGCTTATGTTCTTCTGCTTGGGCCCGAGTGGAGGTTGGTATGTTGTCAGCCCTGTGTTGCAAGGTTCTGATAACTCCCAGTTTGTGCTCCAGTGGATGATGTGAGTCAAAAAGTAGGTATTGATCGGTGTGTGTGGATTTCCTGTATACCCCAATGTGGAGGCTCCTGTCCTCAGCAAGGTGAACGTCACAGTCCAGGAATGGTAGGTGGTTATCTTTGACATCTTCTCTTGTGAATTTGATGTTTTTGTCCACAGTTGATCTTTACCCATGTGTCATCCACATACCTAAACCAGTGACTTGGAGGTGTACCTTTGAATGAGTTAAGGGCCTTTTGTTCTACCATTTCCATGTATAGATTAGCCACAAGGGGGGACACTGGTGAGCCCATAGCACAGCCGTGTTTTTGTCTGTAAAATTTGCTGTTAAACTGGAAATATGTGGTGTTGAGGCACAAATCCAGTAACTGGCAGATCTGGTCTGGTGTGAGATTAGTTCTGTCATGTAGTGTGTTATCTTGTTTCAAATGATTTCTCACTGTTTCCACCGCCTCCTTAGTTGGAAGGCAAGTGACTAAGGAGGTCACATCATATGACACCATGGTTTCTTCTTGTGCCATTTTCAAACCTTTGATTTTGTTCACAAAGTCTAATGAGTTGTGAACATGATGTGGTGTGTTTCCAACCAGGGGGGCTAAGATGTTGGCTACATTCTTAGCGATATTGTAGGTTACTGAATTGATGCTGCTAACAATAGGTCTGAGTGGTGTCCCTTCCTTATGGACTTTGGGGAGTCCATATAGGCATGGAATGGTATCCTGCGGGTAGAGGCGGAGGTACTGAGGTCGGTCAATTACTCCATCTTGTTGTAATTTATGGAGACATTCAATGACCTTCCTTCTGTAACGTGATTTTATCTATTTAAATTAAATCTACAACAGTAAGTCTGAAAAAACTGAAGGGGTCTGAATATTCCTGTAGCCACTGATGTCACTTCCCTAAGAGCAGTGTTTCATCTGCTGCTTTCTTCACATCCCACTGGCTGAAGCTCACATGTTTAATGTCAGTGTAACTGAATCATTTCATTTCAAGTGGAGTTTGTCAGGCAGCTACACTGAACCACATAAAGTCTAGTTTACTGAGTCCTGTTCATCCAGAAATCTGATTTCCAGCTCATGACCTAAGTTTTGGTGATGTGTTTCTTTGGTGAATTACCATAGAAATAACTGCCACTGCTTATCAAGCTTTATTTAAGAGGCCAGAAAGAGAGGAGGAGGGTGAGAGAGAGAAAAACCCACTTATTTTTGGAAAGTGTCACTAAAATATATAATTTCTTATCTAAATGGATTAATATTTCTTCTTTTCTTTTTCTGTTAATGTTTGTCATTGTAGTTGTTGATTTAAATGCATTTTACCTGCTTGAAATTAAATTAAATTCTTTGATCTAATGTTTTTTATAACAAATAACATTGAATCAAAGGAATTTGATCAATTTAATTTTTTAACACTCAAACAGAAAAAGTCCCTTTAATGAAAAGTTAAACAGATCTCAATAATGTGATCTGAATTCATTATTAATATAAAAACAAAACATTCAGGACACATCTAAATCATCAGTGGTGAAGCTGGTTTGAAAAGCCCCAATTAGATAAATGGAGATCACGTGCACCCGGGCTTTCAGGTGATTTAGAAAACACCCTGCATCTGGAGGATCCAGTTTGGTGAGTGGGGCAGAGAAACTTCACCATGAAGACAGAACAACACTGAGGCTCTAGAAGATGGATTGAAAAGCAGAAATTAGTGGCTGATACAAGAAATTCCAAGTCACGGGAACTTCCCTTGAAGAACAGTTAAACCAATCACTATGAAATAGAAGGAGTTTGACATGGTAAATGATGTCTGTCTGGAGCAGGAGTTCTAAAAACTGACATGTCAGAGAAGAAACTCGAGCAGCTCCAAACAGTTTCACACATGTTTGTACTTTCACACTCGATATTAGCTTTGGTTTTTCTTTTGTCTCCCCTTTTAACAACCTCCTGCAGGGAGTAAACATTGAATCTTGTCACATCTGATGACTCCTTCACTTGTTCATAGACACCAGAAAATAATGAAGGTAATGTGGTTCAGTGCTGAGCCTGAAAAACAAAAAAGGGTTGCTTTCCCAGAATAAAGCAGTTCAATATTATTTGGAGGTTAAAGCATCAGAGGTTGAATGGGGTTTTGGGACAACAAAAATATCAGAATCTCTCCTGACTGACAGCAGCAGGTCTGACATATGGGGGGGAGATGATCTCAGGCAGAGATTTTATTGATAAGGGAGATAAAAGGGAACAGGTGGATTAACCAGAGGATCTCACAGTCTTCTCTGTGATCAGATCATTATGTGTCATGTACTTCGGAAATGATTTATGTTTCAGAGAGTTGTTCCTTTGGAAACATGGAGTCAAGAAATCAGTTCTGAATCTGACCTGAAGTCCAAAATAAATTTTCTGTCAAGTGGAGTTAACCAAGCCTTCACCCTTTTTGTCCTCAGGATGCTGACCACTGTCATTATCCCCTTTTCTGTTCTGACTTTATTACTTTTTTCTAAAATAAAATCCTAACCATCCAAAAAAATATGAAAGGAAAAATCAATATAGATTCCATAAAACTTTTAGCATAAGCTGATTCCAAAAAGCCTTCAGATTCAAAAAGATCATCATTCCTGATACAGACAAACATCCAACAGGGAAACTGAAAAGATTTAAATATACTTTCACAAACTATAAATGTTTGAAATATTATAAATTTGAGATTTATTTTGTAAATAACTTTAAAAAGACTTTTTTAAAAAAGACTTGTACTGAATATAGATTTAAAACCATTCTGAAAGTTAAATAAATAACCCATGATTCAAACTAATATTCACTGAGATACTTTAGCATTTGGTCAGATTATTAGAGGTGGTGATGCCGGGAGGAGGGCTTTTTCAATCTCCTGCCAACTTCATTTGCCCTCTAATGAAAATTAACCCAAAAAGAGAAAAAGCAGCTCAGAACCAAATGAAGCATTTAGTTTGCCTAATTCAAATTTTCTGTAGACAAGAAAAGTTCATAACATTAAAGTCTTTACATGTGGAATAATAACCTCAGCTCATCGTTATGAAATATGGTTTGTTCACACAGTGACTTCTAGAAATAGTTTTTTTTTACCATTTTCAAATGAACCTTTTGTAATTTCTCATTATGTCTCACCTCCACCCTCTCCTCTTTTTTTTTTGACAGCTGGTTGGGACAAAAATACTTAAACAGACACACCTATTGCTGAAAATATATTTTATCACTTACTGATGTCAACATCCATCAGAGAGACCTGTGTCATATTTTTCCCTCAGTTATCAGTCAAGCAGTCTTTAAAAAACAACAAGTGACCATGGCAAATCTTCAGCAGCCAAGTGGATTCCTTTTAAAATCAGAGCATCAGCCTCAATTCTGACTCCACTTTCCATGTAACTGAAACCCAGAGGTAAAAGAGAGAGGAAAATGTGTGTGTCAGAAATCTTGATCTTGTGTGCTTAAATATCACATCAGTTAACAAACATCATCTGAACAAAACATCCCAAAAAATGAACTAAACACTGACATGAACTACCAATATGTGGCTGATCTACTGAAAACCTGAAGCTGATCTGACTTTCCCAGGTTTCCTCTGTTCCTGTAACAGCAGTAGCTCCTCCCTTCCTTGTCAATAATTGTGCAGAAATATCTGAGTGCTTCTTTTTCTTCCTAAATCACAGAGCAAGTCCCTGGCCCAGTCCAACTGCTTGCTACCCTACTTGACTTCTGAACTTGTCTCTGGCTGTGTCCACTTACTGCAGCCCTGACATCAGACTGTAGAATGTTGATACATCAAAGGCATCAAAGGACAAACACACACACACCTGCAGATAGATAGATAAACGCAACCCTAATAGATGGATAGACATAGACACATCAGAAGACACTGCTCACTCTGAGACTCACTCACAGCTTAATTAGTTAGCTCTTTGGCAAAAATGCAGAGTGTTGTTCCACCAGGGCTGAAGTAAAATCAAGTTTCAGAGTCAACCCTCATGTATCGTATGTATCAATGACTTAAACCAAGGTTTAACTGACACTTCATCAATGTCATGAACCAGCCTCAGAGTTCACAGCTAAAAGAAGAGAGATCACACAAAAGAATGGTGGATAATCAATTACATTTTTTTAAAGGAGAAAACATATTGCAGAAAGCTTTGCATGATTCCTAATAGCTTCTGCCTTTTGTCATTAACAGAGTCTCTCGCCACAACAAATATTCTGGCAGGACTTCAACAACTGTTGATTATTATGCTCATTTAATTTTGATTTGTAGCAAAATATGTAAGAAGAGCCGACTCACCCCGTTTCACAACCCTTTTAAAAACTGCACGCCCCGTCCAGCATCACTGTTCCTTTGAAACTTTCTAACCCTATTTAACAGCCAAAAAACACAATCTTTTTGCTATATTTCCTTTTTAAATTTTACCACCTTAAATACATTTGTCCATAATGTCTTTCTAAATCATCTACATACAGTGGCTTCCTTAACAGGAGGCGGTTAGAAAAAATCAGCAACCACACTAAATTTCCAAAGGGTGACAGGTCACCCCTTGTTTAATTCGCTGCAACCTCCCCGTGAATATATCAACAAAACCTGATCTATCATAGAAATTTCATCATAATCACAAGCTGTAGATCACGATATCTGGCACGTAAGAGAATTTAACTTTCTTCACCCAAAGGAGCAAACGGCAGCTTAACATTCTCCATATACTAAGGGTGGGTGGAATGGTTGTTTCAAATTATAAGCAGAATCCTGTAGAGCAGCAGTAAGACACAAACAGAGTCAGGATGGGTACATGTCACCGACAACAATCTCACTGACCATACCAATCACCCTTATCAAATGACTTTTACCAGTACCTGCACCACCAGTAATAAAAACATGCAACGGTGCAGGATTTTTTACCATTAACCTTTCTAAACACCACTGTCTAATTTGGTAGAAAACAAAAATCTGCCTCATTAAGAGACTGAAAAGAGCTAAACACAGACTGTGTTCTTCCTTAACTCATCTATGTTTTCTCTAAACGATCTAATTCCTGTTTTGGACAGAGCTCCACTAAAAAACTTCTACAACACCTCACAATCTATGCTACTCTGAATGTTTTCTAATCCTCTGTCTCCTTCTCAACATGTCATTCAGATCAACTACAGACTTAACAGAAGTAGTGATCCATCCCCAAACCTGACCTGGTACCCATAGACCCCCTGAAAGATTTACAGTTGAAATGGATTAACCCCGATATCAACTGTGTGTGGCAGAAACAACTGCAGAATCCCCAGGTAAAACCCAGAACTTCTCTTGTGAGTGAAAAGTGAGCCTTTAACGGATAACTACTGGCTGTGTTGTGTTCTTTAGCTATAAATCCACAACCATTACTTAATTCTATCCATGACACATTTCACTCTTTGACAGGACACAATATATTCAGAGGCAAAGACGCCAGAGACATATCATCAAAGTGCTGTCACTTGGCCTGTTCTTTTTCATCAACAAAACCTGTCATCCACATCTCATCTGTAGTAACAGCAACTTCGCCTCAACACACCTAAAGGCAAACTATCTTAACTACTTTTTGTCCCTTCAGGGCACAAACACAACCTTCCTAGAGACTTCAGGTCATGTTATCAACCATAAACTGCCTCCTGAGCACTGAATCCTGTTGTGTAAATACACACTGCCAAGGCTTTTTAAAGCTTCATTTCCTTTTTTGCTTCTTTCTGGCACAACAACAACTTTCCTAACAACAAACCCATCTCTCTCTGCCTTAGAGATGAAAATGATATAAACAACACACGATAAGGTCCACAACAGACTGATATTAAATTTGTGTTCCCAACACTTTAACAAAGGCCTACTATACTGATTAATCTAAGCTTTAGTAACTTGTCGCTCAACACAACATTGTAACAACGTATTCTACACACCGCTGGTGCGGAGTCCAAAAACTCCTGACTCACACCCACTATAAACAACTGTGCTACAATATCAAATGAGCAGTTTCATCTGAGAGTGCAGTCTACTGCAGATAAAATCTCAAAATTTGTTCTTTCTTCATGATGTTTGCTTAACAGCACATGCAAAAAAGAGTTATGGGGGTGATAACACTAACTTTAACAATGTCAGGTTTGTGACTGATAAAAGTTCACTCTGACACTGGCCTGGGAAGTTGAACGACACATTTATTTTTCCCTGTTCTTGAGTGTTGTTTTGAAAGCTGCTGAACAGATGTGACAGTGTCCATTAATACATCATCATCTGTCCACACTAGTCCACACGACATATTTATCAACAAACTGAACTACCTCCATCACTATCCATCTATCACAGACGCACTCTCAACTCAAAACAAAATGAACATGTGGGGAAAACCAGGTTGAAACTCTATCCATCAAAATAATCTAATCTTACCAATAGGATGCAATGGAGACATCAAGACTTTCCCTTTAAAAACCACCAGAAATCAAACATTCTAGCTGCAGTGACAGGATTCTGATGTAACACCACACCCATCAGCCCACCTAAATCACCACTGTCCCTGTCCACCGGGGCCCTGCTTTAAAATACATCAAAATTCTGCCCGCAAATCTGCAGAAGAAAATAGCAAAACCGTGGGAACACCAAGCTGATGCACAGGCCAGTAGGTCACGCTGTGCCCTGCCAAAAAGCAGGAGTACCTAATAGGTTTAAGGAAACGATAAACATCATCAAACTCTAAGAATTTTCAGATTTTTACCTGCAAAAAATTTACCTGGGTTTCTTTAACACCAACAGAGACCCCTTTCCCTGTTAGAACGAGGCAGCAGATTGGTTGTGTTTACAACGTTGGCAGGAACACAGGTCACTGGTCCATGTACTCCATTTTGCCCCTTGGGCAATGCTAATGGCCTTACTAACAGCCCTGAAAAAAAAAAAAATGTTTTTATCACCCCCAATCTTTCTGTCTACAAGGAGTCCCAAAGGACCAACAGCAGAAGATGCAGCATCATGCACAACTGTCCATTTAGGAGGGGGGGGTTGTGAGGGAACCTTTCTCACAACTATGGGGAACAACCCTTGGGTTAGGAGACCTTTGGACGCTGCATCTGTGCTGCAGGTTGGGGGGTCTCTAGTTGAAGGTTGGGTGCAGTCCACATCAACTGCACAAGAACTGGGATCCTCATATCATCACTGAGGTGGATCCAAAACAATGAGAAAATAACTGATTATTACCTTATTGTTACCATAATTTAAACACTTCCCATATAAATATAAATATAAACATATTGTATTTACACCATCAGCCACACAGCTCCCGGAAGTCCAGAGGGAAGGGTTTGCTTGGTGGTAATACTCACCCTGAACAAAACAAATCACAGAAAGTTAGACCACTTCAATAGCAATAATAAAATACATTTCAAATAAACACATTCTCTATTAAGACATATACGTTATATAAATATAAAACAATTGCACACAGTGGTATAATAATTCATACCAAGACGCATCACATTGAATTCCCGTCGGGGTAGCCCTGATAGTCAGCTTGGATTGTCAGCTGCACAAAATCAACCACAAATACCTGCAGAAACAATCGCCATCATTCAAAAAGTATATTACGCCTACAGATGTTGTTTTTATTGAAATAAATAAAAAATGAATAGCTACTGGCCATTTATCAAACAGTTATCAGTAGCAAAAAGCTGCTCCTGCCCCACAACTGTCCACTTGGCAGATTGTTCCCAGGAGCTTTGACAGACAGCATCAGGGAAACAGAAGACTCACAAAGCACAACTTTGGTCCTGAGCATCAGCACATGCTCCTGGTGGGACATGATGCCAAAGGACAGAAACCCCTGGCAACCACAATACCATCTGCAATGGATCGCAAATGGGAGTCCCCACAAGAAGAACAACCAAAGAGAGAGAAAAAACATTTGAGACTGAGAAAAAAACCCCAACCCAAATGCCCAAAAGCCATTGTCTGCTTAGGGCAGCCACCATGACCTGGGTTTTTTGTTTCCAAAAATTCTAGCTTAAAAAAAAAAAAAATCCTGACTGTATTGAGGGTAAAACAACAAGTCTGTTGTTGCTCATCCTCCTTTCCCCGCCTGGGAGCAACGTAACCTTACCATGGATCCAGATGTGTAAACAAACATTAAAAAAAATTACATCAGAAGAATCTCTTCGGGCAATGCATGTATAATAAAAACAATGACCTTTTTACTCTGTATTACACCATGTATGTTTTTTCAGTGTAGAAAACACACTAGCTTGTTAACCCCAAATACATAAAGGCAAGGACAAAAACCAAACAAAAATGAGGTAGGATACACCAGTGTGACATCACACAAACAAATGCTACATGGGAAAAATCCTAAAAGCACAGCCGTATAATTTATTTGTTTGTATTCCAGTTTTAAAGGGGGGTAGCATTGCTTCTTTACATTCATTTCCAAAAGGTATCAACTGAAATAACCACTTTTTTTATAATACTGCTAACCACTTTGTGTTTCTTCCTCTCTCTCTCCCCTCCACACACCACACACACCACACACCCCACACACACACACACACACACACACACACACACACACACACCGGATTCACCTGAGCTAAATAGAAAACATTATGAACACATTACCAACATGTTCTAATAAACAGGAACATGCAGCATAATTTAGAACAAACAATAATTCCTACACATAGACATATCCATGTTACGCTTCACAAAACCCCACTTTTAAAATTTATAAAATGACCATAACAAGCGTTAGCCCACCACAGAGCTTAGTACTACTAAGCGAAGTTCCCCGCCCGCAAACAAAGCCTAAACTCAAGGCAAAAGTCAAAAACAAAAGGTCAAACTAAATCTACCAGCCAAAACTAAATGTAAAAGATAAATCTAAACAAGTAGACAAAGGTTAAACTAAGGTCAAACAAGGGCAACTAAGGGCAAACCATGGGGCGAACTACGGGCAAAACAGCAATAGAGCCAGTGAACCTAAAAAGAAGGGGGGGAAACACCATTAACCGAGTTCACACTGCTTATTTAAAAGGTATTTTAACTCACCACAGGATGATAAAAACTAGTATCAAAACCCCTCATAAGCAATGCAGCACCTGGACAGCCACAGCAAGGACAGAGCAGGAGGCAAAGAGAGAGACAAAGATCACAGGTGTCTTATATAACTTGTTCCTGATTAGGAGGAGTTAGGAGGGACTGGCTCAAGGCTGCACTCAGCAGCTCCACCTAGAGTAGGGGAGGATTCCCCACCACAAGTAGATGTTATTCATTTATCATTCTGTCTCAGGTGTATAACCACAGATGGTTATTATACAAACAGTCAGTTGGCTTTCTTCAGAGATCACATTGGTTTTCTTTGTTCAGACTGTTATAACACTTCTAATTGTTTCAGCCGCTGTTATCAGACCTGTTTCACAATTATTTCTATATCAGGCTGTAAGAGAAACTAAGAATCTTGTAAAGCTGCAGGCACAGAAGTGAATAAAACAAACCTCACTGAACCTCTCTGAGGAGCTACTGCTTGTTTCCTCCACACACTCTCCACAGTGTATTCTCTATAATCATAGCTGTGAAACTGTGTGTGTGTGTGTGTGTGTGTGTGTGAGCGTGTGTATGTGTGTGTGTGGGGAAGAATTTTATTAGCATATGATGATATGGAAATAATACTATTTAGACGTAACCCTCAGTGTTTGCTGCAGGGACCAGAAAACTCCTCCAGCTTTTAGCACTGATATGGAAAGTTACCAACACATCTTTCAATTCAATTCAATTCAATTTTATTTATATAGCGCCTTCCACAATCAAAATTGTCTCAAAGCGCTTTACAGAGACCCAGAGCCTGACCCCAGAGCAAGCACTTAAGGCGACAGTGGCAAGGAAAACTCCCTTTAACAGGAAGAAACCTTGAGCAGAACCTGGCTCAGATGGGGACCCTCCTGCCGATGGCCGGGCTGGGTGAAAGGAGGAAAAGGAGGAAGATAGGACAGCTAGGAATGGAGGAGAGGGGAGAAAGACATGCAGCATAATACAGACAATGTGGGTCAGTATTTACATTACAGTTAGTGAACAGTTATTGGATAATGTGTGCTCAGCAGATTAGAATTATGAAACAGAGCACGGAGGCAAAAAAGCTGTCATGACTGGTAATTATTTACATTACAGTTTGCAAAGAATATTAATCAAATATTTATCTGTAGCAGAACGGAACATTAAACATGTTAGAAATAGATCATTGTAAACAATAAACAGCAGCAGGTGGGTGGAGCCAGGACCATAGGACATGCAGCCCGGAGCCAGAGGTACCTGCAGTAAGGTACAGAGAAAGAGAGACCAGAGAGAAACAAACACAGGACTACGGGACAGAGAGGACACAGAGTTAATGACATGTAATAAAGGCTAATAGATTTGAGAGTGGGTCTGAGGAGAAAGAGAAAGAAGAAGAAGTGCGCAGTAAATCATGGATGTCCCCAGCAGCCTAGGGCCTATAGCAGCATAACTAGGGATGATTCAGTTGCCTGAGCCAGCCCTACTAAGGGCTATATCCTTAACTGTAACAGTGTCTATAGAGATAATTGTGACTAACTATAAGTTTAATAAATAACTAGGACTGTAACTACAACTAATTATAAGCTTTATCAAACAAGAAGGTTTTAAGCTTCGCTTTTAAAATTAGAGAGG
>JAFBJY010000640.1:0-11732 GCA_016801885.1 Toxotes chatareus | reverse complement strand
ATCTGAAGAAGAAGATCCAGGATGAAGGAGATCAGGAGACAGGAGCCCCACAACAGAAGAGAGAGAAATAAAAGAAATACAATTAAAACACAAACTTACAAACAGATGAAGAATCACCTTAAAGTCATTGTAGTAAACAAAGTTTTGTTTCTGGACCCAGACTGAGAAAATACCAGTAACTGAAAATAATGATAAAATAATGTTGGAGGGAAAAAAATGCTTCCTCCTTCCATCCAGCCTGGTTATTTTACAGCTTCTACTCCCAGAACATGATGATATAGTGTCAGCTTTAACTTTCACCATCAGCTTCCTACTTGATTCAGGTGACAGGTGTAACTGTTATCTCAGTGTGATGCAGAGAAGAGAGCCAACATACAGCAGGACTCTGTGGATTTAAGGTCTAACAGCACAAGATAAGTTGAACCAGATCTAAAAGAAACATGAGTCAAAATGATTCTCTGTGCAGCAGCTGATCTGTTGCAGAAACAACAACTAAAACTGTCTGTGGCAATGGAGAGATAGTGAATATCACTCCTCACTTTCAATAAAGAGGTGAAGACAGAAAATAATGTCTACTGCAAAGTCACAGGAAAACCAGAGTGTGAGGAAAGAGCACATTACTGTATTGATGAAAAAACAAAGATCTGGAATGTAGGTGGTGCAAAGCACAGAGAGCAGAGAGAGATGAAGAACCCTCTGAAACCAGTCCTGGAGTCCTTGAAGAAGGACTTATTATGGACTGACAGGACACAGAAAGACACTTTACACTCATTTCTACCAGCAGTCAGCAGACAAACACTCACTGTGACAAAAGAGACACAGCCCAGTTCAGCCTCTGCACAGCTCTGAAGGACAAACACTGCTGTGACTGTATTTAAGAGGCAACATACTATGATTCACATTAACAACTGACAATCATATCACTAATAAAACATTCAATTCAATATCTAATTAAAAAGCCAACAGGAGAACACTGTTTCTTTTACAGGCTGTTGGTATAAGATTTGAAGGAGAACAATGATTGAGACCTTAAGTGAGATTAGTTTCATGGTGAGCTCATTATCAAGTTTATCAAGGATGAAGCAGCATTTTGTATTTTTAGGTAAGAAGTTTTTGGCCACAATCCCAGTTGTCATTTAAAGCACAGACTCATCACTCTGCCTCCACAAAGGCTCTAATCTAGTCACACACTGCTTCACAGTCAAAGAGAGAGAAACAAATAAATAAAACAATAAGAAGAGCAGATAAAATACAAGAGAGGAGCAGATATAGAACACAAGTGTAAACAGAAAATACTACGTTACCTAAAAACCTGTCTGAACAGATGGATTTGTATCTGCTTTGTGAAAGAGTCCACAGAGTCCACACACCTCAGACTTACTGGGAGATTATTCCAAAGTTTAGAGGCTGCAAACTGGAAAGCACAATCTTCCTGAGTCTTAAAACATGTCCGAGGTACATTTAGAAAGTCCTGACCTAAGAGATCAGCTCATGGTGTGGGGCTGCAGAAGGTCCATGGTATACTGTGGAGCCTGGACATGTAACAGTCACTTCTGCACAATGAACTTCAGTGATGGTTTAGGAATTTAATTTTTTTGAAATACTACCTTCTTCACCTAATACTGTATGTCAGCTTTCAGGGAGTCTGAAGACACCAACCACCAACAGTGTGAGCTGCACACTGAATGTGATATTTCAGTGTTAGAGATAGAAACAGGATTTTCCACTGTATTGGTTGTAGTCACATCAAGTCATGATATGAATGGTCACTAACACTCAAACTGTGCTGGAACAGTGGAAAAAGTGTTTTTCCACTTTACTGCACAGCAAATGAAGTTGTTGATCTGAGTGTGGCGAGCGAGGGAGATGAGATAGATGATAATGGGGGTTGTAGCAGAAGCCAGACAACGCCACCTTGGGAATTTCGCCCAAGGAAATAGTTTTAGTCAACTGTACCAACTCCAAGGCACCCAGGTTCATTTTACAACGGGCAGAGACGTGGTTCCAGAGCAATAATCAATATACTTTATTGATTATAACACCATTCACACACAGAGTATTAAAATAGTATAAAACACCATTCACACACAGGGGACGTGTGTGAACACAGCGGACGACCTCACGTGGTCGGTGAACTCTGCGTCTCTGGTCAAGAGGGCACAGCAGCGCCTGCACTTCCTGAGATGGATGAAGAGAGCCCACCTGCCCCCACCCATCCTGACTACATTCTACAGGAGTACTGTAGAGAGCATCCTCACCAGCTGCATCTCTGTGTGGTGTGGAGGATGCACTGCTGCAGACTGGAGGAATGTGAGGAGAGTGGTGAGGACAGCTGAGGAAATCATCGGGAGCTCCCTTCCTTCTGTGCAGGACATTGCCTCTCAGCGCTGTGTGTCCCGGGCCAGCAACATCATCAAGGACGCCTCACACCCTCACCATAGACTTTTTTCACTTCTGCCCTCCGGAAGAAGATTCTGCAGCATCCGGTGCAGAACCACTAGGTTCAGGAACAGCTTCTTCCCCCTCGCCATCAGACTTTTAAACTTAAATTCTTAAATCCATAGACTGCACTACTGTCTCTTTCAATCACTGTATTGCACTTTGCACTGTTTTTTTACTGTTTTTTATTGTATTTTATATTCTACCTGTGTTTATAGTCCTTATTTATTCATTCCTATTGCCTATTTTCCTCATTTCACTATCTACATGCTATATCCTTTATTTATTTATTTATTTTTTATACTGCTGCGAGTAAAATGCAACGAAATTTCGTTCTGTATACACTGTATACCTGAATGACAATAAAGTCTGTCTAAGTCTAAGTGTCTCTAAGTCTAAGTGAGGGGAAAGGGGGGAGACCCTATCAGGGCTGAGGCGTACCAGGGGGCCAGCTCGAGAAGAGGGGTGAGGGATCCCAAATAATATACAAAAATTATCACCCCAGCCACACGTGACAGCCACACACACCCACACACACGTAGTGAAAGGAACCCAGGACCAGAGGAGGCACATGACACAGGAAAGAGGGGGAAACCACCACCCGGCACCACGACCGCCACCACCTTCAGCTCTCAGCCATTGAAAAGGGACAAGGAAATAAAATTAGTGGGGTCACTCCCAACACAGGAAAACAAATAACCAATATACAAATAATAACAAAAGAAAACAATAAATTAATGCTTACAAATTAATCAAAGCACTAAGAATATCAGTAACTAAACATAACATAAAATTCTTGTCACAAGCAAAGGAAACAGTCAAGAAACAAAAAAAAACAAAAAATAAAACCCAACTAAATATCAGGGCTAATTGAATCACAGAACGTCAAAAAAATTAAACAAGAAAAGAAAAAAAAAACGAAAAAAGTAAAACAAACCAGCACAGGACCTAGTTAAACAATATTTAATAAACCAAATAACCTAACAGAAACAAAGTTATAAAAAAAACAAAATAATCAAAACAATAACCCAAAACCCATTCTAACTACATGCAACAAAGGAAATGCGGGCATTAAATAAAGAGCAACCCCACCGTGCATTTATTCAATTTTTAAAAGTCCAGGCCCAAGGCGAACGAAACTGCCCATTCAATACTCGCGTAGGTAGGGGGTGATTGCGTTGTCCACCTGCGCAGCCCGACAGCAGCAACACCGGAGCGACCGAGCGACCGGCAGAACCGCAGCGGAGAACCGCGGCAGAAACACCCCGGTAAGATAGAACAAGGCAAAGCAGCAGTATTTCTTCTCCGTGCAGGACAAAGCAGCTGGCAAATAATTCTCGATCAGGCTACGTGTGATCACCTGAGGGAGAGAGAAGCTGAGCTCAGCAACAGTGGAGGCTAGCAGCAACCTGCGGCTAATTTACAGCACTGGGAATGAACCCACGAGCCGCGCACGTCGGTGGAGGATCGGCAGTTCGGCGTCTGTGCCACCGACGACAAGGCGGAAAGAAGCGGGGGATCAAGAAGTGGGCTTCGGAGCCAGGAGCAAGAGAGGGTCAAGATGTCCACAGCCAGCGCCGTCGTATAGGGGGGAAAGGTGATGACAATTATAAGGGCCCACAGCCCGCTAGGGCCCACACACAGCCCCCAGTAGCCTCTATGACAAAATGATTATGCATACACTGAACTAATATATATTCATACGAATGACTCCGATTTAAAACAAAGCCACAAGTCATACAATATTCTAATTTTAATAAATTCAATAACCCCCCTTGGCCCCTTTTTAAAAAATGGTTTGGTCCACACCGCAGTTCGTTCTTCCTCAAGTGAGCGGAGCGCGAGCGAACTCC
Source organism: Toxotes chatareus (assembly GCA_016801885.1). Lineage (NCBI taxonomy): Eukaryota > Metazoa > Chordata > Actinopteri > Toxotidae > Toxotes > Toxotes chatareus. Next base: position 7,440 of record JAFBJY010000640.1, on the reverse strand, counting down.
AGCAGGGTTAGGTTGGCTCCCAAAAAACACAAGTCCGGACACCAAAAAAGACTTGAGAAGGAGGCCAGGAGTAGGAGCAGCAGAGCAGGGGCCCAGGACATTAAAAACTTTTTTTCTGTGAATGGTGAGAGTAAAACTACAGAGGGCGGCTGAAACAATTAGGCTACTTGTTCATTCATTTCTGTCTGTAACATTACGTTTGACTGGGCGCAGGCTGGAGCCTGTGTTAACTGTCATCTGGCCGCGCTACACTCTGGACAAGTCACCAGTTCATTTAAAAAAATAAAAAAGTCGCCAGTTCATTGTAGAGAAACGGTTCCTAGAGTAGCTATAACTGAACGTTACTAATTTAGGGGCTACAGTCAGCGACTGTGTGTTTCACACATATCACTGTCGGACAGTGCTCCAGTATGCGCCCACTCAGAGGCTGCATTGAATTGTATTATGACGCATTCAAGTTCTACTCAGTAATTATGAGCATCTGACGAAGGTCAGTTACGTTATCATGATGTGTTCAATGTGGTCTTGTAAAATGTGTTATTAGTGGGACATTTGAATTGCCTAAATACCAAGAAGTTAAATGTTCAAAGATTTGTTGTTGTTTGTTTTCATAGCAATATAAAATAAAGACACCATAATAGCTGACAACAACAAAGTAAAAAAGACTATAAAGAATTTTGGACAGTTTACACTGACTTTTGAATGGTTTAAAAATATTTTTTGCCTGAGAAAGTGAAGCTGTCCACCTAGAGCTATGGTACTAAGAAGCCCATTTAGATTTTGTCCAAGAATAGATTAGTTCTGCATTAGTTTTTCCATGAAACATAACATTTAATGTTTACAATATATATAATGGAACAATAAACCTTTATGCTCTGCTGCTCCAGAATCAGCAGTGGCTGCTTCATCTGAGTTTGACCCCACAGCAGATGCTCACTCCCACCAGTCCAATGATGCCTTTGATGGTGAGTGAGTGATGTAGACACTGGTTGGCTGTTTTGGTTTATTAGTGAACAGCTGTACCACTGGCAGTGACTAAGACATTAATCAACACCTTGGCTGTTTCAATTATATAATAGCAAAATATAGGCTACATTTTTTTAAATAACTCAATTTATGTCACTGTTGCTGTTGACAGAGCCAGGCCCAAGTTCCCAAAGCAAGGCTACTTCAGATAGTGAAGGGAATTGTGAAGCAGATCAAAGCTGTTGCAGTCATGAAACTGCTGAAGAAAGTCAGAGCACAGGAAGTGCAGAAAGACAGGAAAGAGAGAACAAGGAGAAAGAATATTTACAATGTGACCCAGGATTATGGCCAGAGAAGCTCACAGACCATGGTCGTGAGATAATTGTCAAAAAGCGAGCCACAGCCACTCAGAGAGATCTGACCTTGATAATGCCAAAGGATTCAGATGGAAGGAAATTTCCAGAGTATTTAGAGTATACAAAGTCAACAAATCCTGCTCCTCAACGTGGACAAAACAAAAGAACTGGTCATCGACTTCAGACGGACTTTGCACACACACACCCCACTGTGCATTGACAACCTTCCCGTGCAGATTGTCCAGAGCACAAAGTTTCTGGGCGTACACATAACAGACGACCTCTCATGGACTAAGAACACCACACACATCACAAAGAAAGCCCAGCAGCATCTGTACTTCCTGAGAAGACTGCGCAAAGCTCATCTCCCAACCTCCATCCTCACAACAGGGTCTCTCTGCCCCCCCTCTCAGACATTTATAGCTCCCGCTGTCTGCGGAAAGCTAAGAACATTATCAGAGACACTTCCCACCCCTCCCACGGACTATTCACGTTGCTACCATCAGGTAGAAGGCTCCATAGCATCACTGCCCGCACCTCCAGGATGGGGAAGAGCTTCTTCCCCCAGGCGGTCAGACTGCTAAACAACGTCAGGACTATTGGACTGTAGTTTACGTACCAGTTCAACCAGCACACCGCACCTTATGCCTCTTGCAATTTCTTGCTGCTACCTCATATTGATTAGGACAGTCTGTGCAATCATACCACTAGCTACAGAGCTCTGCTAAAAAACCATGCCCTGTCTAGCGTGTTTGTTTAGGTCACTTTAACTCTGACCTGTTGTGTTTACAACTGTGTTGTAATGTATGTAAAATATGATTGAGTGTGTGGGGGTGTGTGTGTGGGTGAGTGTGTGTGGGTGAGTGTGTGTGTGTGGGTGGGTGTGTATGCGTGTGTGTAAGTAAAATAAGTGTGTATGTAGGTATGTTTGTGGATAGGCACTTGTGTGTTTGAATCTGTGTAGTCTCAAATAGTGTATGTAGGCACTATTACGTATTTGTCTTGTCCATACTGTGTTGTAACAGTTGTGTGTATCACCAATCGCTCCCGGTGAAACATTGTCTCACCTGTGTATATGGCTGAAACGACAATAAAAACCTACTTGACTTGACTTGACTTGAAATGGACGGAAAAAACAGAAGAGAGACTGGTTAATGTACAGTGAAAGTGCAAGGGCAATATACTGTGTGCCATGCATGTTATTTTCCTGTGATGGCCTAAAAAAAACCATCAGCCAGTGCACTTAACACCAAAGAAGGGTACAAAATATCAGACCTCAAATGGTGGAAAATGTACAACAAATTCCCTGACCATGAAGGTTGCAAAGGCGCACAAAACCTGCTACCTCAAGTGGAAAAATCTTAGATATTCTTTGATGGAAGCAAAAGGGATAGACAGCCATCTGCAACAAGAAATCCAACTTGAAGTTGACAGAAACAAAGCTATTCTTGAGAGAATATTAGATGTTACTTTTTCTGGCCTCAAGAAATTTGCCATTCAGAGGGAGCACAGAAACGCTTGGTGATGTACGGAATGGTAACTTCCTTGGCACTGTAGAGCTTGTAGCCAAGTATGATCCTCTGTTGAATGACCATCTGAGAAAAGTGAAGGAGAAAAGACCAAGCACCAGAGTAACCCATTACCTTAGCCCAGAGTCTCAAAATGAGTTCATAGAACTCTGTGGAGATAGAGTTTTGAAAGAAATACTGAAGGAAAGGGAGTGTGCAATTTATTACTCATTAATATGTGATGCAACTCCTGATGTCTCCCACAAGGAACAGAATGTAATTCTGTTGAGATATGTCGTTCAGAAGGCGAATGATCAGTGGGATGTAACTGAATGTTTCTTGCAGTTTGAAGAATTCAGTGGCAAGACTGGCCATGAAATATCAGAGATGATACTGAAGACATTAGAGGAGCACCACATTGACATTGCAGATTGCAGAGGCCAGGGCTTTGACAATGGCTCGAACATGTCAGGAAAAGTTAAAGGGGTCCAGGCTGAAATAAGGAAAATAAATCATGTGCCTCACATACTCTAAATCTTGTTGGAGTACATGCTGCAGAGACATGTACCGATGTTTCAACATTTTTCGGGTGTTTGAATTGCTTGTACAATATCTTCAGTGCCAGCCCAGAGAGATGGGCCATTCTCAAAGAAAAGACTGGCATAGCAGCTGTTAAACCAGTGGCAAATCACTTACCATCACTCCTTGAGGCCCTGGATAGCATCCTTGCTAGATGCAGCTTGACTAATGAAGTCAAATCAGAGGTCACTGGTCTCAGGAGTTATTTTACATCTTTTAAAGCCATTGTCCTCCTGATTGTTTGGAAAAAAATACTGCAGTCCATTGAAAACAGAAACATAATTCTGCAGTCATGAAAAATTACACTAGATGTAGAAGCAGCCAATATAGAGGCACTGAAGGAAGAAATGCAGGTCTTTCGTGACTCATGGGATGACTTCCTTGCAGAGGCTTCCCTCATCGCAGAAGCTATGGATGTTCCCATCGGATTTCCAGTCAGCCACAAGCGAAAGAGAAAACGTTTTGCAGATGAGAGTCAGAGGTCAGAAGAAGAGGGAAACCAACAGGAGACGGAATCAAATCTGTTTCAAACAGTGTTTTCTATGTGGCTTTAGATAACATCATCTGTGCCTTGGACACCCGCTTTCAATCCATTGCAAATATCTGTGAGGAATTTGCTGCAATACTGAAAATCAAGGATTTAAAAGATGATCAGATTCACTCAGTTTGCCATTCATTAACAAGCAAATACAAACAGGATCTTAGTGCTAATTTTGAAAGTGAAGTGCAACATTTGAGGTCTGTTTATAGTGCCACATTTTCAGACTGCCACTCTCCCCTTGAACTGCTGAATTCCATTTGTAAACTTTAGCTTCAGAGCATTTTTGGTGAAGTATGTGTTGCCATCCGAATCTTCTGTACGTTACCTGTGACTGTTGCAGGTGGAGAAAGGGCGTTTAGCAAACTGAAACTAGTTAAGAACTATCTCAGATCCACAACAAGCCAGGAGAGGCTAAATAGCCTTGCTAGACTTTCAACTGAAAGTCAGCTAAGCCGACAGTTGGACTTCAAAGACCTCATCAACGAATTTGCTTACAAAAAGGCCCGGCGTTGGGCTTTCTGATGAGACTTACATTGAACAAACAAGCCAATTTAAACTTAAACTGAGATTAGATGAGGCTTGGTGTTGTTTTTGATATTTGTTTTACAACAACGTATTCCATGTGCTCTTTGTTTTACTTGCACATTTAAGTTAAATGCTCCATATTTACCTGTGGACTATCTTGAGCCAGGACACTTTGTTTTTTTGCATATCAGTGCTTGATTGTTAAATACAATAAAATACCCACTACCTATTTGTTGAGTGGTTAATTGAAAATGTATTTGCAGGAATAGAATGCATTCTGTCTTTATGATGATATTGATCTGAAAATTATTAAAAAAAAAAAAAAAATGCAAGTCATAAAAAGAAAATGTATTTGCAATCAGAGGTGTAATAACGTGTTGCTAATCAGTGAAATGAGAATAAGACAACTAATAATACATAATTTTACATAATGATACTGACTTGTGAAGTCGTTCGTCATAAAAAGGAAAAAAATTGAGTGTATTACACCAGGAACCGTCAAGAACACTGAAAAACAAGAAAATTGAAGGTGGCAATGAATGGGGTAGAGGGGCCCACACCGATATTCTTTCAGGGGGCCCAGAATTCCTAGCAACTGCCCTGTCTGTGGACTCTACAATTGTTGTCTGTTTGTGGAGTATTTAATAATCTACTCTCTTAATATAGTATATGACAACAATAGTTGGAACTGACAGCTGTTTGTGGATCATTCGGCATCTGTGTGTTCTCAGGCTAAGGTTAGCCTACCTTCTGCCTCCGACGCTGTTACAGCCTTTGACAACTATGTGGATTAATCCTGTGTGGCTTGTGCTCGCCTGGACTGTCCTATCTTTTGTCAACTATCCATCGATAGCACTACTCCAATACTCTGCTGCGGAGCTTCTTAAAGCTCCGACTACATCTGCATGAGCCACCACCAGCTCTTCTCATACACCCGGACATCTTATATGTGCCTCGTCGGAAATATATCCACCGTGGCTCCTGTCGGAACTTTCAGTTTGACAAATCCAACTCCATCAAGTCATTCTGGTCCACCGCTCAACGTCCACCGAGGAACACCGGTCGCCGAGCTGACCACAGTGTGCTAGCCTGCCTAGCTAGGTCGGCTATCACGGATGGAAAACACAACAGCACTACTGTCAACTTCAGTCTTCTTAACATCCGCTCACTCATGAGTAAGGGGCATCTTGTGCAGGATCTCCTCGTTGACTGTAAGTTTGACTTTTTATGTTTAACTGAAACATGGCAACAGCCTAACGACTTCACTTCACTTTACTTAATGACGCTACCCCTCCGGGGTTTGTTTACATCTGTCAACCTCGTGACGCTGGCCGAGGGGGGAGGTCTCGCGATAATTCACCTGTGAACACTCCTGTCTATCACTCATTTGAGGCCACAGTATGTCAGCTCTCTGGGCCTATTCCCACTGTTGTTGCCACTCTTTACCGCCATTGAAGCTTAACAAGGATTTTATCACTGACTTTGCTGCTTTCCTGACTCACCTTTCCACACTCTCACCAGATATAATACTTCTGGGAGATTTTAACATTCACATGGACAATGCCAATAATACTCTCACCAAGGACCTCACATCCTGTTTGGACAGTTTTGGACTACAGCAATATACAAACCTTCCCACGCATATTAAAGGACACATCCTGGATTTAATCTGCTGTTCAGGTGTTACACCTGCTGACTGCAAAGCAGACTCCCTCCCTTTCTCTGACCATATGCTGTTGTCTTTCAGTGTCAGTCTCTCGCTCTCCAAATCCAACCCTCCACACATCATAACCTTCCGGAAAATTAAGGACATCAACCTGGACAATTTATCCTCTTGTATCAATAGCCTCCCCAGTGCTGACAGTTTTTCTATCTCTATTTTTCTTTTCTAAAATTGAACATATTCATCAGCAACTCATACCTGCCCCTGCTCCAAATTCACCTGTCTCAGTCTCATTTGCCCCCACCCATTCACTCTCAGCCTTTACCCTACCCTCAGTTAATGAAATCTCTGAACTCATCCAAAAATCCAAATCCTCAACCTGCCAGTTAGACCCTATTCCTACTGTCCTTGTAAAGGCCTCTCTCCCTTCTCTGTCCCTCTCATTACGGACATTGTTCACTTTTCCCTTACCACTGGAATTGTTCCCTCTTCCCTTAAAACAGCCGCGATAACTCCAATACTCAAGAAACCTGGTTCAGATCCCAACAATCTCAAGGATTTTCGTCCCATTTCAAATCTTCCCTTCACCTCGAAAATTCTTGAAAAACCAGTTGCCAGTTGCAACTCCATACACATTTATCCTGCAATAGTTTATATGAACAATTCCAGTCTGGTTTCCGCCCCCCATAGTACTGAAACTGCACTTCTCAAAATCACCAATGACCTCCTCCTGTCTGCCGACTCTGGTTCACTATCCATTCTCCTCCTGCTTGATCTGAGCGCGGCCTTCGACACAATCCTTCTGGACAGACTCTCCTCCATTGGCATAACAAACACACCCCTCAACTGGTTCCACTCATACCTCTCAGGCCGCACTCAGTTCCTTCTCCCTCTTGGTCACATCTTCCGTAAATATTGCATTCATTTTCATTGCTACGCGGATGACACCCAGCTCTACCTTTCAACCAAACCCAACATTACACTCCCTCCCTCCTCCCTTACCAACTGCCTCCTTGAAATAAAATCCTGGTTCACCTCAAACTTCATCAAATTAAACAGTAATAAAACAGAACTTCTCTTAATAGGCACATAACACACCTTAAGCAAACTCCATAACTTCTCCATTCTCATTGATAACTCCCTCGTCTCCCCCTCTCCACAGGTAAAAAGTCTGGGTGTCATCCTTGACAGCACCCTCTCCTTCACCTCCCACATCAATAATGTCACCCGGTCTGCCTACTTCCATCTTCGTAACATCAATCATCTCTGTCCTTCTCTGACTCCTCATTCCACTGCCATTCT
>JAFBJY010000639.1:0-11757 GCA_016801885.1 Toxotes chatareus | reverse complement strand
AACCTATGTGAATTGTTAATATACTTTATCTGTGATTTTGAGAAGGAAATTAAATTATTATTGTGGAATTTAAGTCATTTTCTGACTGTTGATTTGAATGCTTATACTGGAGTAGGCAGGAAAATTTATCGGCATATCAGCCCCACCAAGAATTTTTTTCACCAGCCGCCACTGGTATTAACTATCGAGATTATTAATTTGTTAATGTGTCCATTCATCTGTCTTTGACATTTTCAGTTTGCTTTTATGAATTGATAGAAATGCAAGATATTTTGTTACAGTTCACATTAATTAGTATTAAATTGAAATCTTGATTTCATAGTAAAATAAAAGGTCGTCAGATTTTTTCTGTCATAGTTTCGACTGATGTCATTGACACTGACATGTAATCATATTAACCATTTTATAACAAAGCATAAATCGGTTTGTGTATTTCAGCCAGAGTTATATGTGAAGCTGAATCAGAGCAAAATAGACAGAAAAACACAAAGATTGTATAAACTGTGAAAATCATTACATATGGGCCTCTCTAATGTCAGCATTGATGGACTCAAGAAATATCTGCAGTCATTTCAAACAAACTAGAACTTGATCTGACCTCAGAGTCTCCAAGGTACAGTGTGGACTCTTCAGTCCAGCAGACAGAAGCTTCACCCCTGAATCCTGCGGGTCATTGTGACTCAGGTCCAGGTGTCTCATACTACAGGACAGGGAGCTGAGAACTGAGGACAGAGCTTCACAGCTTCTCTCTGAGAGGTTACAGCTGTTCAGTCTGAAGAGGAAACAATGAAGAAAAAGTCAAATAACATTTGTGTTGAAAGGACAATCAAAGGAACCAAACTCTCAGTTTGCTCTGCAGCTCACAGCAAACTAACAGATCTGCATTTGAAAACTGGGCCAAACATCAAACACAGAAGCAGAAATATCGGCTCTTTATCCACCTGCTAACCAATGAGGAGTTTCTACATTGATGATCATCTTTCATTGGCTCTGATTCAAATCCTTTCTGTTTTATTCTCAACAAGTTGGATACATGACAGTTACATTTTCAATTCAGTTTAATTTTACTCATATAGCTCCTTCCACAATCAAAATTGTTTCAAAGTGCTTAACAGAGACCCAGAGCCTGAGCCCAGAGCAAGCACTTAAGGCGACAGTGAAAAGAAAAAACACGAAAAAACCTTGAGCAGAACCTGGCTCATATGGTGGACCCTCCTGCTGATGGCCAGGCTGGGTGAAAGGAGGAAAAGGAGGAAGATAGGACAGCTGGGAATGGAGGAGAGAAGGAGAAGGACATGCAGCATATAAAACAGGACACAAACAGGGTTGACAGTGAACGATGTTAGAGGGCCAGCATTCAGATTACAGGACAGTTAGTGGACACTGAGTGCTCAGCAGATTACAGTTATGATAGGAAACAGAACACAGAAGCAAAAAGCTGTCATGACTGGTAATTATTTACATTACAGTTGGCATAGAATATTAATCCAAAATGTATCTTAAGCAGAGTGGAACATTAAGCATACTAATGTGTTAGAAATGGATAATTGTAAACAATAAACAGCAGCAGGTTGGTGGAGCCAGGACCACAGACAGAGAACATGCAGCTCTGGAGCCAGAGATACCTGCAGAAAGGTACAGAGAAAGAGAGACCAGAGAGAAACAAGCACAGGACTACGGGACAGAGAGGACACAGAGTTAATGACATGGAATAAAGGCTAATAAATGTGAAAGTGGGTCTGAGAGAAAGAGAAGAAGACAAGTGTGCAGAGGATCATGGGAAGTCCCCACCAGCCTAGGCCTATGGCAGCATAACTAAGGGATGGTTCAGTTACCTGAGCCAGCCCTACTTTGGGCTTTATGCTTAACTGTAACAGTGTCTATAGAAATAATTGTGACTAACTATAGGTTTAGTCATAATAACTAAAACTGTAACTACAACTAATTATAAACTTTGTCAAAGAAAAATGTTTTAAGCCTAATTTTAAAATTAGAGAGGGTGTCTGCTTCCCGAACCCAAACTGGCAGTTGGTTCCACAGGAGAGGGGCTTGATAGCTAAAGGCTCGGCCTCCCATTCTACTTTTTAAGGATTCTGGGAACCATAAGGAAACCTGCATTCTGTGAATGAAGCAATCTGTTGGAATAATATGATGCTATCAGCTCAGAGGAGCTAAATTGCTTCTTTGCTCGCTTTAACTCACCACAACAGCAGCACTCATCTGCTCCAGCCTTGCCACCACCCCCACCCGGTTCCTGCACCACTCCACTCACTGTAAGGGAGCACGATGTCAGATGGGTGCTCCTGGCAGTGAACCCCAAGAAGGCTGCCGGCCCAGACGGAGTACCTGGTAAGGTGCTCAGAGCGTGTGCAGACCAGCTCGCCCCCATCTGCACCAGAATTTTCAACCTCTCCCTAGCCCAAGCAGTCATCCTGCCGTGCCTAAAATCAGCCACAATCATACCAGTGCCGAAAAAGTCTCCCATCACCAGCCTTAATAACCACCGTCCTGTGGCCCTCACTCCAGTAATCATGAAGTGCTTCGAGAGACTGGTTCTCCAACACATCAAGGACTATCTCCCCAGACTTCAACCCCTACCAGTTTGCATATCGCGGTAACAGTTCCACAGAGGATGCTATCGCCATAGCTCTCCACTCTGTGCTGAGCCATCTGGAGCAGCAGCAGAGCTACATCCGGATGCTCTTTGTGGATTACAGCTCCGCCTTCAACACAATCATTCCCAACATTCTCATCACCAAACTGGACACTCTCAGCCTCCCCTCTCTCTCATGTGCCTGGATAAAGGACTTTCTATCCAACCGACCCCAGACTGTGAGACTCAGCCCCACCTCTCCTCCATTCGCACACTGAGCACCGGCTCTCCACAGGGCTGTGTGCTGAGCCCCTCCTGTACTGCCTCTACACCCCACAACTGCAGTCCGGCCCACAACAGCAACCTCATTGTCAAGTTTGCTGATGACACTACAGTGGTCGGACTCATCTCAAAGGGAGATGAAGCAGCCTACAGAGAGGAGGTCCTGAAGTTGGCATCCTGGTGTTCAGAGAACAACCTGGCTCTGAACACCAAGAAAACCAAGGAGATCATTGTTGACTTCAGGAGGCACAGCACCGACTTAGCCCCCCTCTACATCAAGAGTGAGTGCATGGAGAGAGTCCACACTTTCTTGGGATCCTCGTCTCCGCTGACATCTCCTGGACAGAGAACATCACAGCGGTCATTAAGAAGGCTCAGCAGCAGCTACACTTCCTGAGGGTCCTCAGGAAGCACAACCTGTACTGCATCACAGTATGGTATGGCAGCTGCACCATGGCAGACAGGGAGAGGCTTCAGAGGGTGGTAAAGGCAGCACAGAAGATCATCGACTGCCCGCTCCCTTCCCTGAAGGACATTTACACCTCCCGCTGCCTCAGCAGAGCAAAGAGCATCACCAAGGACAGCTCCCACCCTGGCAATGGAAATTTATGCCATGCTTCCTGATAATATTGCCCAGAGGAAGCATGTATAAGGTGAACAATATCGGTCCAAGCACAGAACCCTATGGAACTCCATGACTAACTCTGGTGTAAATGGTGGAATCATCATTAACATGAACAAACTGGTATCTGTCTGATAGATATGATTTAAACCAACCTAGTGCTGTTCCTTTAATCCCAATGACATGGTCCAATGTTTCCAATAGGATACTATGATCAATATTGTGAAATGCAAAACTGAGATCTAGTAGTAATATATTTTCCCTCCTGCTGAATAAAATAGCCAAGTCCTTTTACAATGATGAAGAAAACCAGCTATCTATACACTTACAGAGCTTTGTTAGAGGCTTTGACAGCTGACAGCAGATTCAGAAGAGCCTCCTCTGAAGCAGAGTATTTCTTCAGCTCAAACACGTCCAGATCTTTTTCTGATGACAGTAAGATGAAGACCAGAGCTGACCATTGAGCAGGAGACAGTTCATCTGTGGAGAGACGTCCTGAACTCAGGGAGTGTTGGATCTGCTCCACTAGAGAATGATCATTCAGTTCATTCAGACAGTGGAACAGGTTGATGCTTTGCTCTGCAGAGGGAGTCTCTTCAATCTTCTTCTTGATGTACTGGACTGTTTTCTCATTGGTCTGTGAGCCACTTCCTGTCGGTGTCAGCAGACCTCGTAGAAGAGTCTGATTGGTCTGCAATGAAAGACCCAGGAGGAAGCGGAGGAACAAGTCCAGGTGTCCATTTGGACTCTGTAAGGCCTTGTCCACAGCCCTCTGGATTGGATCAGGTTTGTCACCAAACAGTTTAGACCACAGGGAGGTTGATTGTTCTTCTGATAGCAGATTGACTCCAGAGTTGATGAAGGTCAGATGGACATGAAGAGCAGCCAGAAACTCCTGAAGACTCAGATGGACGAAGCAGAACACCTTGTCCTGGTACAGTCCTCTCTCCTCTTTAAAGACCTGTGTGAACACTCCTGAGTACACTGAGGCTTCTCTGATATCGATGCCACACTCTGTCAGGTCTGATTCATAGAAGATCAGGTTTCCTTTCTGCAGCTGCTCAAAAGCCAGTTTTCCCAAAGACTCAATCGTCTTCCTGGTCTCTGGACTCCAGTGTGGATCTGTCTCAGCTCCTCCATCACATTTAACGTTCTTCAGTTTTGACTGAACCACCAGGAAGTGGATGTACATCTCAGTCAGGGTCTTGGGCAGCCCTCCTTCCTCTCTGGTTTCCAAATATTCCCCCAGAACTGTTGCAGTGATCCAGCAGAAGACCGGGATGCGGCACATGATGTGGAGGCTTCGTGAAGTCTTGATGTGAGAGATGATCCTTCTGGCCTGCTCCTCCTCTCTGAACCTCTTCCTGAAGTAGTCCTCCTTCTGTGGGTCAGTGAACCCTCTCACCTCTGTCACCATGTCAACACAGTCAGGAGGGATCTGATTGGCTGCTGCAGGTCGTGTGGTTATCCAGAGGCGAGCAGTGGGAAGAAGCTTCCCCCTGATGAGGTTTGTCAGCAGCACATCCACTGAGGTGGACTCTGTAACATCAGTCAGGATCTCAGTGTTGTGGAAGTCCAGAGGAAGTCGACACTCATCCAGACCGTCAAAGATGAACAGAACCTGGACCTCTTCAAACCTGCAGAGTCCTGCTTCTTTGGTTTCAGTAAAGAAGTGATGAACAAGTTCCACCAAGCTGAACTTTTTCTCTTTCAGCACATTCAGCTCCCTGAAGGTGAATGGAAATGTGAAGTGTATGTCCTGGTTGGCTTTGTCTTCAGCCCAGTCCAGAGTCAACTTCTGTGTTAAGACAGTTTTCCCAATGCCAGCCACTCCCTTTGTCATCACTGTTCTGATTGGTCCGTCTCTTCCAGGTGAGGCTTTAAATATGTCTTCTTGTCTGATGCTTGTTTCTGGTCTGGCTGGTTTCCTGGATGCTGTTTCAATCTGTCTGACCTCATGTTCATAATTGACCTCTCCAGTCCCTCCCTCTGTGATGTAGAGCTCTGTGTAGATCTGATTCAGAAGGGTTGGGTTTCCTGCTTTAGAGATTCCCTCAAACACACACTGGAACTTCTTCTTCAGAGTAGATTTAAGTTTACATTGATAAACTGCAACAACATGTCCTGAATGAACAAACAAGAAACATCATCAATGACTGATTCATAAAGAAAACATGACATGTTCATCCCTTAAAGAACACAAATGAACATATTTCCCTCCATGTCTTGAGACGTTAGTAAATGTCCCATTTGTCCATCATGTTGAATCTTTAGAGAAGTCCTCTTACTGCTGTGCAGACAGTCAGCCAGCTCCTCCTGCTTCATTCTCATCAAGAAGTTCACTGCGATCTTCACAAAAGCCTCTCTGCTGCTCCACCTCTGCTCTTCATCCTCACCATCCAACACTTCCTCATCCTCCCTCTGACTCTCTGAGCATTGTGGGTAATCTGGGCTCACAACCTTCTGGATCTTCTTCAGCTCCCTCTTCACAAAAGTGACAATGTTCTCCTCCAGCAGCTGGAACAGAAAACTATATGAATGACACAATCAAAGTAAAACCATGGAGCCAAACATCAGATCCATGTTGGACACACTGACAATCCACTGCTCTAAAAAGTGCAGGATGGAGATTATTGTCAACACAACAGATGTCAAAGTAGTTGTTGTCCATGTACAGACCATAAATATGGAGTCCAGGTGTGTTTGATGCTGCTGGGCAGACTGAGAACTGGGAACCTCTGAACTCTCCTGGTCCACTCTGTGGAGGAATCATGAAGAATTAGCTCACATTATGTTTGCAGCATCTGTGAGTGTTTTATGCTTTGTACACAAACAACAGCTGCTTTTATGTTCTGTGGTGACTGTCCTGATTAAAGCAAACACTACTGTGCTGTGACATTCTCAATGAGAGGAAACAAGCAATCAGTTCTGTACCTCATGACCTAGAGTCATCACAACAAGTCCACCTTTTAAATGATGAGTTTTAAGGACTCACACAGAAGTCTCACCTCTGCTACAGGACACTAACACAAACACTAGAACTGGATAGGTGCTGAGTTACAGGGAGTTTTAGTTCTGATCTGAATGACACATATAAGAACATAAGAAATTATTTTCTTGAAAAGAGAAACATCAGCTTTGCCACTAAAGCCTGTGTTTCAGCCTGATCATGTTCATATACAGGACAGCTGTCTGATACATTTTAAACTCAGCTGCAGCTCACGTCTTTGCAGCAGAGGGAGACTGTCCTTTGAAATCAGTGAGGTGCTTTTGCCTGTCAGTCTTCATTGACACACAGCTGGGCTCAGGTCCATGTTCAGGTCCAGGTCCAGTAGAGTCTGGTGTGTGCTGCTGCTCTGGCCTTCAACACAACACACACAGAGCTTTGAGTGTGAATAACGATGGTGCAGTGATGTGAGTGCTGAGCTCTGACATGGAGAAGAGTCATGGACAGTTAGAGATCCTCATCTCACCTCTGAGCTTTGGTCTGGATCTCATGGTCCCCACACAGACTGCTTTTAGGGGAGGGCTCCTCCTCTCTGTCCTCACGCTGATTCATGATGCTGAATTCACATCCACATCAGTTCACACACACTTTCTACCTTCATCTGGAGAGAAAACACAAATCATTCATCTGCACATCAACTGAAATCCTCCTCTTCATCATTTGTCCTGTAGAAATATAAGCTGCTCCTCCACTGATTGGCTCTTCTTTCATCTTTCATATCAGTGTCAGTTGAATGCAGTCAGACAGCAGTGTAAGGCAGAGGAAGCTGCCATCAGCTGCTGTACTTCCACTGTCAGTCCACTAGATGGGGTCATGAAGCTGCAGTGAAGTGCAGAGCAGCACACACAGGATCCAGGGACGAGCATTTCCATTCACTGACACACAGACTGAGATCTATTGGTTTTATCTGACACAATCTAAAAATCCTGCTTTCTAAATTTACTTGAGTAAAAGTACACGAGTGTAATCAGTAAAATATACTTCAACTGTCAAAAGTAAAAGTGCTTATCATGCAGAATAGACTCATTTGATTTTTATTTCAAATCTTAATCTGAAAAGTAACTGTAGCTGTGAAATAAATGTAGTAAAACAGTGAAATATTTCCTCTTATATTATATATATTATAGTTATAAAGTAAAATTATAAACAAGCAGAAAATGGAAATACTGGAGTTTCAGTGCAGCACTGCAATAAAAGTATTGAGTTACTTTTCACTAAATAAGTATTAGATAAAAAATGTACATGCTTTTCAAAATAAAAGACTGACGATTTTAATAAGTCTTTACAGTAATATTAAAACTCTTTTTAAAGGAAATTTATTTCATTTAATTATTGATCACGTTTAAGTACAATTTTACATAATAAACCTAGTTCCTGTTGGAGGAGGACCAGAGGCCTGAGGCCTGTACTACGAAGCAGGATTTGGTTTTGGCAAGGTAACTTCGGGTTTAACAACATTTCCATGACAACCCCACAAAAACACAAACGTCAGAAAACTCAGGTAACAACAGGTAGTGCTGACGTATAAAACATTAAAACTGCTGACATTTATCTTCAGACAGTGAAAATGTAGTTACAGTTGCAGTTACTGTGGTGATTTAGTTGGTCAACTTGAAAAATGTTTTTATCTGCTTGGATCAAAAAGTGTAACAAAGCTTTTATTCGGTGAACATTCTGTATTTCCAAGAGACTAAAATCTAAACTTAACATGTTTTACATGAATCATCATCTCCATCATTTCTCCTGTAGAAATATCAGCTGCTCCTCCTGCTCTGAGAAGGAGGCCCATGTCTGTTACAGACCAGATCCTGTAATTTCATCATGGTTCAATATTGTCTGTAAAGTTCATCAAGACTTAAACATTTTCACTGATCTGCCTTTTAGACTCGTCACAGTTTATGTTCCTGCTCACACGCGCACACACACACGCACACGCACACGCACACGCACACACACAACTCACCTTCAGTCGTTCCTCATTCCATTTTGTTGCCCCTAGTAACTGGAATGAGTTACAGAAAACACTAAAGCTCCATACCTTCATCACTTTATCTATCTACCTACAATAACTCATTACAATCTATAATTTCCTATCAGTGCACCTGCTTCTAATTTGCTCGTGAGACCTCCTTGTGTGAAAGTGGACTTCATGTTTTTAATTGTTTACGTGAGTGTTCAGTATAATTATTGATTATTGTTTATCGTGTTTACTGAATTATTGTATAACATGCCTCATTTTTCTGCCTCTTCGCCAGGTCATTATTGGAAATGAGAACCAATTCTCAACCGACTTACCTGGTTAATTAAAGGTTAAATATATAAATAGATATGAATGTCATGAACAGACGGCCATCTTTACTCATCTAAAGTTTCCAAGCTGATATTTCAGTCTGAGCTGACGAGTGTTTCAAACCTCCTCCTGATTTAAACAAACTCCATCCAACTGTAAAACACTCGTAATAAACCAGTTTCTCCAGCTAAAATAACCAGAAGAACTAGTGAAGTCACTGTCAACATTTTCCACAAACTAGAGAAAACCATCTCCCTTTAATGAGGACAAATCAAACCAATGAAGAGCTCCACTTACTCAGTTTTTCCCACGAACTTCATCCCTCTGCAGCTCTTTCCTGTCAGTGTAGGAAAGGCTCTTAGTTCTTCAGTTCAAGTTTCTTTTTCCTCAAATCAGTTTAACTGATGTTGCTTCATGAGTGTGTGTACGTATGTGTGTGTGTGTGTGTGTGTGTGTGTGTGTGTGTGTGTGTGCACTTTAACTGACAAACTAAAGAAAAACTGAAAGAACACCACAATAAGTCAAACATCAGAAATCCCAGGTAACAACAGGGAGTGTTGACAAGTAAAACATTAAAACTGCTGACATTTACCTTCAGATGGAGAAAATCATCTGCGCCACAAAGTTTGGTCAAAATGAAAGTAAACTCTAAGGCTTTGCCCAGAGAGGTGTATGTGTGTGTGTATGTATGTGTGTGGGTGGGTCTGTGTGTCGTCTCTTCATTATCCAAATATGCAATGTGACTGGTTGGACTGAGTCTCAGTCAGACTGAAGTTCACATGCTGAAATGTTATTAAGACATGAAACCTCCCCATGACTCCCAGTGTGAACACACAAACACTCTGCTGCTGTTTGATGTTTTCATTATTATTGATTATTGATCAGTTGAATCAGCTGAGCTCCAATGGAACTAAATTCTCCATTTCAACAGTGATGTCTTCAACACAAACATTCAGGCTTCAAATTAATGTGGATGGAACTGGACTATTCACAGTGAAACTACCATGATCACTGCCCTTCAGTGGTCACTGTCTGTAACTACAACTCTGAACACACCACACTGACACTCTTTTCCTTGTTCCTGTCAGTACTCATGCTGCAACATTTAGAATCAACTGGAGAGTCTTTAGATAATAATAGATAATAATATGACCTTGTAAATATATCAGACAAAGAACTTGTCTCTTTACTTATCTTAACATCATATCTTAACATCATATCTTAACGTTGCATTTGACACCACTGACCATCACGTCCTATTACAGAGACTGGAACTTTTAATTGGCATCAAAGGAACCTCATTAAGCTGGTTTAAGTCGTACTTATCAGACTGATTCCTTGACACCTTTTGTGCCACCCATTGGTTTTCAAGTCTTAGTAACAGTAATAATAATAGGTCATAATACACGGGTCTGAATTTGTATGATACAGAACCCATGAGATACATATCACTTACTGTTTCCACCAGTTTCATATTTGTATCTTGAATGAAGGCAGATATGTGTGCAGATAGACCATAAGGTGTCTTCAGGCCAGGACTCTCATCAGATGTGAAGTTTGGGGCAGATTTGACTGCATATTTGAGTTATAACTTCTTTTCTTTTTGTGATTATTATATGCCAGGCTGGAGTGTTAGTGTGTTTGCTCTCTAGGTGCTACCTAAGCGATTAGTGTTCACCTGAGACTGGCTGCCTTCATCCAGGACAATGAAAGGACCAGGCTCACAGAGTATCGCTCTCTTTTTTTTCTCCTTGCTGCCTGCATGCCCGAGCAGAAAACTTTGATTTAATGTTTGTTAACCCTGTTAAACCGACAGGAGCGCTGGCGATCTTTAAGGGGGTTAAACCGATGGGAGCGCCGGCGATCTCTTTTGCATATCAATTTTTAAATGTCGGTAAAACTGCAACCACATAAGATAAAGCAATAATTTTTTTGCATATTAAACCGGAGGAGTAACACTTACATATCAAACTTTAAACATGTCTCAGAGAGCTGTTCTCTTCCACGAGTGGGTGTGCAGAAAACCAGTAAAAAGTCACAAAAAATCCATAAACAGCGCACACAATAAAACTAGTATAATCGAGATAGCGGGTGTTCGTATTGTTTTTGTCTTAGTTTATAAATTTGAATGTATCTCAGAAACTAGCCAATGAATACACTCAAATTTATTGTGGTTTAAAATTATTTTGTGCAACTTTTTTATATTTCTAATTTTGAGGGATACATTTAAGACAACCCTGTATTTAGAAAAATATGTGGCACCACAGCAGGTAAAAATGTAAAATATGTTCTGGCGGATTTGGTTCTATGGCAGGTTAAAAAGGGTTAACAAGAGGTATGTGGAGGGAGGTTGCGAACCATAGGTAAGTTGGGGTATTCTATAATATTGAGTTCTGATTTGCAGGATTTCATTGATAACCCTAGTTTTGCAAAGGTTGATGCATGTCGCAAAGATGACTGATTGTGTATTGCAGCACATTTTAAAATACCTGTACAAAAGTCTTGCATTAAAAAGGAAATCACAAATAAGGTATTGGAAAGACTTGTAGAGTTATAGGTCCTTATAGTCCCTGCAAACCCAGCCCAGCCTAGGCCAGATTTTCTCTTGATGATGTTTGTGCTTCCACTGTAGCAGATGTCCAAGGCAAAGCTTGAGGTAGAAGCCATGAGGATCTCTTCTGGGCAGACATCTTCACATCCAGTTGATAAATCCTCCTCTTTGCAGACCATATCTTATAGACAGGGTTTTGATGTCAGTAAAAATATAGCCTTGGTGCCAGCATTTTGGGAGACAGAAGTTGACTCTTATTTTAATGCATTTGAAAGAGTTGATAATCTAATCCTGCAGAGGGAAAACTCAGACCGGGTTGTGAGTCAAGTCTTTAATTTCATGCAGCATGGAGACAAGACATAGAGTTCACAGTGTGTTCTAGTGTTGTCTCAAGAGTGTTCTCTAGTCTGAC
>JAFBJY010000064.1:0-18521 GCA_016801885.1 Toxotes chatareus | reverse complement strand
TTTCAGCTCAAACGGTAAAATTTGACCGTTCCTGGCCATATGAGACTGTTTTTCACAACGTTTGCTCTGAAAGTGCCAGGTACTGCAGATGAAAAAACACACGGGAAAACTCTGCAAAATGCTTCTTCTAATGTAAAATAGTGTTTCCATGCTGGAAACAGTCTTATTTTGACGCCAGCAACATATTTTAGACACACCGTTCATTTCAGCACTAACTGACAGAAACCTGCCGTTTCAAGCGTTACCAGCCATTCCGTGCTTCTGGGACACAGCGTGTGCCCCGAAAATGCCACACAGTACAAATCACAGAAACATACTTGAAAACTCTGCAAAATGCTTCTTCTAATGCAAAATAGTGTTTCCATGCTGGAAAAAGTCTTATTTTGACGCCAGCAGCACATTTGATACAAAGCTGTCATTTCAGCTCAAACGGTAAAATTTGACCGTTCCTGGCCATATGAGACTGTTTTTCACAACGTTTGCTCTGAAAGTGCCAGGTACTGCAGATGAAAGAAACACACGGGAAAACTCTGCAAAATGCTTCTTCTAATGTAAAATAGTGTTTCCATGCTGGAAACAGTCTTATTTTGACGCCAGCAACATATTTTAGACACACCGTTCATTTCAGCACTAACTGACAGAAACCTGCCGTTTCAAGCGTTACCAGCCATTCCGTGCTTCTGGGACACAGCGTGTGCCCGAAAATGCCACACAGTACAAATCACAGAAACATACTTGAAAACTCTGCAAAATGCTTCTTCTAATGCAAAATAGTGTTTCCATGCTGGAAAAAGTCTTATTTTGACGCCAGCAGCACATTTGATACAAAGCTGTCATTTCAGCTCAAACGGTAAAATTTGACCGTTCCTGGCCATATGAGACTGTTTTTCACAACGTTTGCTCTGAAAGTGCCAGGTACTGCAGATGAAAGAAACACACGGGAAAACTCTGCAAAATGCTTCTTCTAATGTAAAATAGTGTTTCCATGCTGGAAACAGTCTTATTTTGACGCCAGCAACATATTTTAGACACACCGTTCATTTCAGCACTAACTGACAGAAACCTGCCGTTTCAAGCGTTACCAGCCATTCCGTGCTTCTGGGACACAGCGTGTGCCCTGAAAATGCCACACAGTACAAATCACAGAAACATACTTGAAAACTCTGCAAAATGCTTCTTCTAATGTAAAATAGTGTTTCCATGCTGGAAACAGTCTTATTTTGACGCCAGCAACATATTTGATACAAAGCTGTCATTTCAGCTCAAACGGTAAAATTTGACCGTTCCTGGCCATATGAGACTGTTTTTCACAACGTTTGCTCTGAAAGTGCCAGGTACTGCAGATGAAAGAAACACACGGGAAAACTCTGCAAAATGCTTCTTCTAATGTAAAATAGTGTTTCCATGCTGGAAACAGTCTTATTTTGACGCCAGCAACATATTTTAGACACACCGTTCATTTCAGCACTAACTGACAGAAACCTGCCGTTTCAAGCGTTACCAGCCATTCCGTGCTTCTGGGACACAGCGTGTGCCCCGAAAATGCCACACAGTACAAATCACAGAAACATACTTGAAAACTCTGCAAAATGCTTCTTCTAATGCAAAATAGTGTTTCCATGCTGGAAAAAGTCTTATTTTGACGCCAGCAGCACATTTGATACAAAGCTGTCATTTCAGCTCAAACGGTAAAATTTGACCGTTCCTGGCCATATGAGACTGTTTTTCACAACGTTTGCTCTGAAAGTGCCAGGTACTGCAGATGAAAGAAACACACGGGAAAACTCTGCAAAATGCTTCTTCTAATGTAAAATAGTGTTTCCATGCTGGAAACAGTCTTATTTTGACGCCAGCAACATATTTTAGACACACCGTTCATTTCAGCACTAACTGACAGAAACCTGCCGTTTCAAGCGTTACCAGCCATTCCGTGCTTCTGGGACACAGCGTGTGCCCTGAAAATGCCACACAGTACAAATCACAGAAACATACTTGAAAACTCTGCAAAATGCTTCTTCTAATGCAAAATAGTGTTTCCATGCTGGAAAAAGTCTTATTTTGACGCCAGCAGCACATTTGATACAAAGCTGTCATTTCAGCTCAAACGGTAAAATTTGACCGTTCCTGGCCATATGAGACTGTTTTTCACAACGTTTGCCCTGAAAGTGCCAGGTACTGCAGATGAAAGAAACACACGGGAAAACTCTGCAAAATGCTTCTTCTAATGTAAAATAGTGTTTCCATGCTGGAAACAGTCTTATTTTGACGCCAGCAACATATTTGATACAAAGCTGTCATTTCAGCTCAAACGGTAAAATTTGACCGTTCCTGGCCATATGAGACTGTTTTTCACAACGTTTGCTCTGAAAGTGCCAGGTACTGCAGATGAAAGAAACACACGGGAAAACTCTGCAAAATGCTTCTTCTAATGTAAAATAGTGTTTCCATGCTGGAAACAGTCTTATTTTGACGCCAGCAACATATTTTAGACACACCGTTCATTTCAGCACTAACTGACAGAAACCTGCCGTTTCAAGCGTTACCAGCCATTCCGTGCTTCTGGGACACAGCGTGTGCCCCGAAAATGCCACACAGTACAAATCACAGAAACATACTTGAAAACTCTGCAAAATGCTTCTTCTAATGTAAAATAGTGTTTCCATGCTGGAAACAGTCTTATTTTGACGCCAGCAACATATTTGATACAAAGCTGTCATTTCAGCTCAAACGGTAAAATTTGACCGTTCCTGGCCATATGAGACTGTTTTTCACAACGTTTGCTCTGAAAGTGCCAGGTACTGCAGATGAAAGAAACACACGGGAAAACTCTGCAAAATGCTTCTTCTAATGTAAAATAGTGTTTCCATGCTGGAAACAGTTATTTATTTTGACGCCAGCAACATATTTTAGACACACCGTTCATTTCAGCACTAACTGACAGAAACCTGCCGTTTCAAGCGTTACCAGCCATTCCGTGCTTCTGGGACACAGCGTGTGCGTGTGCCCCGAAAATGCCACACAGTACAAATCACAGAAACATACTTGAAAACTCTGCAAAATGCTTCTTCTAATGCAAAATAGTGTTTCCATGCTGGAAAAAGTCTTATTTTGACGCCAGCAGCACATTTGATACAAAGCTGTCATTTCAGCTCAAACGGTAAAATTTGACCGTTCCTGGCCATATGAGACTGTTTTTCACAACGTTTGCTCTGAAAGTGCCAGGTACTGCAGATGAAAGAAACACACGGGAAAACTCTGCAAAATGCTTCTTCTAATGTAAAATAGTGTTTCCATGCTGGAAACAGTCTTATTTTGACGCCAGCAACATATTTTAGACACACCGTTCATTTCAGCACTAACTGACAGAAACCTGCCGTTTCAAGCGTTACCAGCCATTCCGTGCTTCTGGGACACAGCGTGTGCCCCGAAAATGCCACACAGTACAAATCACAGAAACATACTTGAAAACTCTGCAAAATGCTTCTTCTAATGCAAAATAGTGTTTCCATGCTGGAAAAAGTCTTATTTTGACGCCAGCAGCACATTTGATACAAAGCTGTCATTTCAGCTCAAACGGTAAAATTTGACCGTTCCTGGCCATATGAGACTGTTTTTCACAACGTTTGCCCTGAAAGTGCCAGGTACTGCAGATGAAAGAAACACACGGGAAAACTCTGCAAAATGCTTCTTCTAATGTAAAATAGTGTTTCCATGCTGGAAACAGTCTTATTTTGACGCCAGCAACATATTTTAGACACACCGTTCATTTCAGCACTAACTGACAGAAACCTGCCGTTTCAAGCGTTACCAGCCATTCCGTGCTTCTGGGACACAGCGTGTGCCCCGAAAATGCCACACAGTACAAATCACAGAAACATACTTGAAAACTCTGCAAAATGCTTCTTCTAATGCAAAATAGTGTTTCCATGCTGGAAAAAGTCTTATTTTGACGCCAGCAGCACATTTGATACAAAGCTGTCATTTCAGCTCAAACGGTAAAATTTGACCGTTCCTGGCCATATGAGACTGTTTTTCACAACGTTTGCCCTGAAAGTGCCAGGTACTGCAGATGAAAGAAACACACGGGAAAACTCTGCAAAATGCTTCTTCTAATGTAAAATAGTGTTTCCATGCTGGAAACAGTCTTATTTTGACGCCAGCAACATATTTGATACAAAGCTGTCATTTCAGCTCAAACGGTAAAATTTGACCGTTCCTGGCCATATGAGACTGTTTTTCACAACGTTTGCTCTGAAAGTGCCAGGTACTGCAGATGAAAGAAACACACGGGAAAACTCTGCAAAATGCTTCTTCTAATGTAAAATAGTGTTTCCATGCTGGAAACAGTCTTATTTTGACGCCAGCAACATATTTGATACAAAGCTGTCATTTCAGCTCAAACGGTAAAATTTGACCGTTCCTGGCCATATGAGACTGTTTTTCACAACGTTTGCTCTGAAAGTGCCAGGTACTGCAGATGAAAGAAACACACGGGAAAACTCTGCAAAATGCTTCTTCTAATGTAAAATAGTGTTTCCATGCTGGAAACAGTCTTATTTTGACGCCAGCAACATATTTTAGACACACCGTTCATTTCAGCACTAACTGACAGAAACCTGCCGTTTCAAGCGTTACCAGCCATTCCGTGCTTCTGGGACACAGCGTGTGCCCCGAAAATGCCACACAGTACAAATCACAGAAACATACTTGAAAACTCTGCAAAATGCTTCTTCTAATGCAAAATAGTGTTTCCATGCTGGAAAAAGTCTTATTTTGACGCCAGCAGCACATTTGATACAAAGCTGTCATTTCAGCTCAAACGGTAAAATTTGACCGTTCCTGGCCATATGAGACTGTTTTTCACAACGTTTGCTCTGAAAGTGCCAGGTACTGCAGATGAAAGAAACACACGGGAAAACTCTGCAAAATGCTTCTTCTAATGTAAAATAGTGTTTCCATGCTGGAAACAGTCTTATTTTGACGCCAGCAACATATTTTAGACACACCGTTCATTTCAGCACTAACTGACAGAAACCTGCCGTTTCAAGCGTTACCAGCCATTCCATGCTTCTGGGACACAGCGTGTGCCCCGAAAATGCCACACAGTACAAATCACAGAAACATACTTGAAAACTCTGCAAAATGCTTCTTCTAATGCAAAATAGTGTTTCCATGCTGGAAAAAGTCTTATTTTGACGCCAGCAGCACATTTGATACAAAGCTGTCATTTCAGCTCAAACGGTAAAATTTGACCGTTCCTGGCCATATGAGACTGTTTTTCACAACGTTTGCCCTGAAAGTGCCAGGTACTGCAGATGAAAGAAACACACAGGAAAACTCTGCAAAATGCTTCTTCTAATGTAAAATAGTGTTTCCATGCTGGAAACAGTCTTATTTTGACGCCAGCAACATATTTTAGACACACCGTTCATTTCAGCACTAACTGACAGAAACCTGCCGTTTCAAGCGTTACCAGCCATTCCGTGCTTCTGGGACACAGCTATTGCCCTGAAAATGCCACACAGTACAAATCACAGAAACATACTTGAAAACTGCAAAATGCTTCTTCTAATGCAAAATAGTGTTTCCATGCTGGAAAAAGTCTTATTTTGACGCCAGCAGCACATTTGATACAAAGCTGTCATTTCAGCTCAAACGGTAAAATTTGACCGTTCCTGGCCATATGAGACTGTTTTTCACAACGTTTGCCCTGAAAGTGCCAGGTACTGCAGATGAAAGAAACACACGGGAAAACTCTGCAAAATGCTTCTTCTAATGTAAAATAGTGTTTCCATGCTGGAAACAGTCTTATTTTGACGCCAGCAACATATTTTAGACACACCGTTCATTTCAGCACTAACTGACAGAAACCTGCCGTTTCAAGCGTTACCAGCCATTCCGTGCTTCTGGGACACAGCGTGTGCCCCGAAAATGCCACACAGTACAAATCACAGAAACATACTTGAAAACTCTGCAAAATGCTTCTTCTAATGCAAAATAGTGTTTCCATGCTGGAAAAAGTCTTATTTTGACGCCAGCAGCACATTTGATACAAAGCTGTCATTTCAGCTCAAACGGTAAAATTTGACCGTTCCTGGCCATATGAGACTGTTTTTCACAACGTTTGCTCTGAAAGTGAAAGGTACTGCAGATGAAAGAAACACACGGGAAAACTCTGCAAAATGCTTCTTCTAATGTAAAATAGTGTTTCCATGCTGGAAACAGTCTTATTTTGACGCCAGCAACATATTTGATACAAAGCTGTCATTTCAGCTCAAACGGTAAAATTTGACCGTTCCTGGCCATATGAGACTGTTTTTCACAACGTTTGCTCTGAAAGTGCCAGGTACTGCAGATGAAAGAAACACACGGGAAAACTCTGCAAAATGCTTCTTCTAATGTAAAATAGTGTTTCCATGCTGGAAACAGTCTTATTTTGACGCCAGCAACATATTTTAGACACACCGTTCATTTCAGCACTAACTGACAGAAACCTGCCGTTCAAGCGTTACCAGCCATTCCGTGCTTCTTTTCACACAGCGTGTGCCCTGAAAATGCCACACAGTACAAATCACAGAAACATACTTGAAAACTCTGCAAAATGCTTCTTCTAATGTAAAATAGTGTTTCCATGCTGGAAAAAGTCTTATTTTGACGCCAGCAGCACATTTGATACAAAGCTGTCATTTCAGCTCAAACGGTAAAATTTGACCGTTCCTGGCCATATGAGACTGTTTTTCACAACGTTTGCTCTGAAAGTGCCAGGTACTGCAGATGAAAGAAACACACGGGAAAACTCTGCAAAATGCTTCTTCTAATGTAAAATAGTGTTTCCATGCTGGAAACAGTCTTATTTTGACGCCAGCAACATATTTTAGACACACCGTTCATTTCAGCACTAACTGACTGAAAACCTGCCGTTTCAAGCGTTACCAGCCATTCCGTGCTTCTGGGACACAGCGTGTGCCCTGAAAATGCCACACAGTACAAATCACAGAAACATACTTGAAAACTCTGCAAATGCTTCTTCTAATGACCGTAAAATAGTGTTTCCATGCTGGGAAAACAAAAGTCTTATTTGAAACGCTTATTTTGACGCCAGCACATTTGATACAAAGCTGTCATTTCAGCTCAAACGGTAAAATTTGACCGTTCCTGGCCATATGAGACTGTTTTTCACAACGTTTGCTCTGAAAGTGCCAGGTACTGCAGATGAAAGAAACACACGGGAAAACTCTGCAAAATGCTTCTTCTAATGTAAAATAGTGTTTCCATGCTGGAAACAGTCTTATTTTGACGCCAGCAACATATTTTAGACACACCGTTCATTTCAGCACTAACTGACAGAAACCTGCCGTTTCAAGCGTTACCAGCCATATGAGTGCTTCTGGGGACACAGCGTGTGCCCTGAAAATGCCACAGTACAAATCTTCTTGAAAACTCTGCAAAATGCTTCTTCTAATGTAAAATAGTGTTTCCATGCTGGAAACAGTCTTATTTTGACGCCAGCAACATATTTTAGACACACCGTTCATTTCAGCACTAACTGACAGAAACCTGCCGTTTCAAGCGTTACCAGCCATTCCATGCTTTCTGGGACACAGCGTGTGCCCTGAAAATGCCACACAGTACAAATCACAGAAACATACTTGAAAACTCTGCAAAATGCTTCTTCTAATGTAAAATAGTGTTTCCATGCTGGAAAAAGTCTTATTTTGACGCCAGCAGCACATTTGATACAAAGCTGTCATTTCAGCTCAAACGGTAAAATTTGACCGTTCCTGGCCATATGAGACTGTTTTTCCCAACGTTTGCCCTGAAAGTGCCAGGTAGTGCAGATGAAAGAAACACACGGGAAAACTCTGCAAAATGCTTCTTCTAATGTAAAATAGTGTTTCCATGCTGGAAACAGTCTTATTTTTGACGCCAGCAACATATTTTTTAGACACACCGTTCATTTCAGCACTAACTGACAGAAACCTGCCGTTTCAAGCGTTACCAGCCATTCCGTGCTTCTGGGACACAGCGTGTGCCCTGAAAATGCCACACAGTACAAATCACAGAAACATACTTGAAAACTCTGCAAAATGCTTCTTCTAATGCAAAATAGTGTTTCCATGCTGGAAAAAGTCTTATTTTGACGCCAGCAGCACATTTGATACAAAGCTGTCATTTCAGCTCAAACGGTAAAATTTGACCGTTCCTGGCCATATGAGACTGTTTTTCACAACGTTTGCCCTGAAAGTGCCAGGTACTGCAGATGAAAAAACACACGGGAAAACTCTGCAAAATGCTTCTTCTAATGTAAAATAGTGTTTCCATGCTGGAAACAGTCTTATTTTGACGCCAGCAACATATTTTAGACACACCGTTCATTTCAGCACTAACTGACAGAAACCTGCCGTTTCAAGCGTTACCAGCCATTCCGTGCTTCTGGGACACAGCGTGTGCCCTGAAAATGCCACACAGTACAAATCACAGAAACATACTTGAAAACTCTGCAAAATGCTTCTTCTAATGCAAAATAGTGTTTCCATGCTGGAAAAAGTCTTATTTTGACGCCAGCAGCACATTTGATACAAAGCTGTCATTTCAGCTCAAACGGTAAAATTTGACCGTTCCTGGCCATATGAGACTGTTTTTCACAACGTTTGCCCTGAAAGTGCCAGGTACTGCAGATGAAAGAAACACACGGGAAAACTCTGCAAAATGCTTCTTCTAATGTAAAATAGTGTTTCCATGCTGGAAACAGTCTTATTTTGACGCCAGCAACATATTTGATACAAAGCTGTCATTTCAGCTCAAACGGTAAAATTTGACCGTTCCTGGCCATATGAGACTGTTTTTCACAACGTTTGCTCTGAAAGTGCCAGGTACTGCAGATGAAAGAAAAACACGGGAAAACTCTGCAAAATGCTTCTTCTAATGTAAAATAGTGTTTCCATGCTGGAAACAGTCTTATTTTGACGCCAGCAACATATTTTAGACACACCGTTCATTTCAGCACTAACTGACAGAAACCTGCCGTTTCAAGCGTTACCAGCCATTCCGTGCTTCTGGGACACAGCGTGTGCCCTGAAAATGCCACACAGTACAAATCACAGAAACATACTTGAAAACTCTGCAAAATGCTTCTTCTAATGCAAAATAGTGTTTCCATGCTGGAAAAAGTCTTATTTTGACGCCAGCAGCACATTTGATACAA
Organism: Toxotes chatareus; assembly: GCA_016801885.1. NCBI lineage: Eukaryota > Metazoa > Chordata > Actinopteri > Toxotidae > Toxotes > Toxotes chatareus. Next base: position 9,316 of record JAFBJY010000064.1, on the reverse strand, counting down.
AGCTGTCATTTCAGCTCAAACGTAAAAATTTGACCGTTCCTGGCCATATGAGACTGTTTTTCCCAACGTTTGCCCTGAAAGTGCCAGGTACTGCAGATGAAAGAAACACACGGGAAAACTCTGCAAAATGCTTCTTCTAATGTAAAAAATAGTGTTTCCATGCTGGAAACAGTCTTATTTTGACGCCAGCAACATATTTTAGACACACCGTTCATTTCAGCACTAACTGACAGAAACCTGCCGTTTCAAGCGTTACCAGCCATTCCGTGCTTCTGGGACACAGCGTGTGCCCTGAAAATGCCACACAGTACAAATCACAGAAACATACTTGAAAACTCTGCAAAATGCTTCTTCTAATGCAAAATAGTGTTTCCATGCTGGAAAAAGTCTTATTTTGACGCCAGCAGCACATTTGATACAAAGCTGTCATTTCAGCTCAAACGGTAAAATTTGACCGTTCCTGGCCATATGAGACTGTTTTTCACAACGTTTGCCCTGAAAGTGCCAGGTACTGCAGATGAGATGAAAAAACACACGGGAAAACTCTGCAAAATGCTTCTTCTAATGTAAAATAGTGTTTCCATGCTGGAAACAGTCTTATTTTGACGCCAGCAACATATTTTAGACACACCGTTCATTTCAGCACTAACTGACAGAAACCTGCCGTTTCAAGCGTTTCCAGCCATCCTGTGCTTCTGGGACACAGCGTGTGCCCTGAAAATGCCACACAGTACAAATCACAGAAACATACTTGAAAACTCTGCAAAATGCTTCTTCTAATGTAAAATAGTGTTTCCATGCTGGAAACAGTCTTATTTTGACGCCAGCAACATATTTGATACAAAGCTGTCATTTCAGCTCAAACGGTAAAATTTGACCGTTCCTGGCCATATGAGACTGTTTTTCACAACGTTTGCTCTGAAAGTGCCAGGTACTGCAGATGAAAGAAACACACGGGAAAACTCTGCAAAATGCTTCTTCTAATGTAAAATAGTGTTTCCATGCTGGAAACAGTCTTATTTTGACGCCAGCAACATATTTGATACAAAGCTGTCATTTCAGCTCAAACGGTAAAATTTGACCGTTCCTGGCCATATGAGACTGTTTTTCACAACGTTTGCTCTGAAAGTGCCAGGTACTGCAGATGAAAGAAACACACGGGAAAACTCTGCAAAATGCTTCTTCTAATGTAAAATAGTGTTTCCATGCTGGAAACAGTCTTATTTTGACGCCAGCAACATATTTTAGACACACCGTTCATTTCAGCACTAACTGACAGAAACCTGCCGTTTCAAGCGTTACCAGCCATTCCGTGTGCTTCTGGGACACAGCGTGTGCCCTGAAAATGCCACACAGTACAAATCACAGAAACATACTTGAAAACTCTGCAAAATGCTTCTTCTAATGCAAAATAGTGTTTCCATGCTGGAAAAAGTCTTATTTTGACGCCAGCAGCACATTTGATACAAAGCTGTCATTTCAGCTCAAACGGTAAAATTTGACCGTTCCTGGCCATATGAGACTGTTTTTCACAACGTTTGCCCTGAAAGTGCCAGGTACTGCAGATGAAAGAAACACACGGAAAACTCTGCAAAATGCTTCTTCTAATGTAAAATAGTGTTTCCATGCTGGAAACAGTCTTATTTTGACGCCAGCAACATATTTTAGACACACCGTTCATTTCAGCACTAACTGACAGAAACCTGCCGTTTCAAGCGTTACCAGCCATTCCGTGCTTCTGGGACACAGCGTGTGCCCTGAAAATGCCACACAGTACAAATCACAGAAACATACTTGAAAACTCTGCAAAATGCTTCTTCTAATGTAAAATAGTGTTTCCATGCTGGAAACAGTCTTATTTTGACGCCAGCAACATATTTGATACAAAGCTGTCATTTCAGCTCAAACGGTAAAATTTGACCGTTCCTGGCCATATGAGACTGTTTTTCACAACGTTTGCTCTGAAAGTGCCAGGTACTGCAGATGAAAGAAACACACGGGAAAACTCTGCAAAATGCTTCTTCTAATGTAAAATAGTGTTTCCATGCTGGAAACAGTCTTATTTTGACGCCAGCAACATATTTGATACAAAGCTGTCATTTCAGCTCAAACGGTAAAATTTGACCGTTCCTGGCCATATGAGACTGTTTTTCACAACGTTTGCTCTGAAAGTGCCAGGTACTGCAGATGAAAAAGAAACACACGGGAAAACTCTGCAAAATGCTTCTTCTAATGTAAAATAGTGTTTCCATGCTGGAAACAGTCTTATTTTGACGCCAGCAACATATTTTAGACACACCGTTCATTTCAGCACTAACTGACAGAAACCTGCCGTTTCAAGCGTTACCAGCCATTCCGTGCTTCTGGGACACAGCGTGTGCCCCGAAAATGCCACACAGTACAAATCACAGAAACATACTTGAAAACTCTGCAAAATACTTCTTCTAGTTGACAACACTGTTTCCATGTTAGAAAAAGTTTTATTTTGACGCCGGCAACATATTTTAGACACACCGTTCATTTCAGCTCTAACAGTACAGTTTTAGCGCTTCCAAACCATATGAGAGTATTTTTCACAACGTTTGCCCTGAAAGTGCCAGGTACTGCAGATGACAGAAACACACGAGAAAACTCTGCAAAATGCTTCTACTAATGTAAAATAGTTTTTCCATGCTGGAAAAAGTCTAATTTTGACGCCAGCAACATATTTTATGCACAGCATTCATTTCAGCTCAAACATTACAGTCATAAGCGTTTCCAGACAAGATGAGCGACTTTATCACAACGTCTACTGTTAAATGCCAAATACTACACAGAATAGAAACACACTTGACAACACTGCAAAATACTTCTTCTAAGTTGACAACACTGTTGGAAAAAGTCTTATTTTTGCGCGAGCAACATATTTCATACACACCTTTCATTTCAGCTCTAGCTTTAGAATTTTACCGTTCCAACCCGTTTCAGATTGTCTTTTTCCCAGCGTCTGCTTGAAAATTTCACATACTTGGGATCACACAAACATACTGGAAAACTCTGCAAAATACTTCTTCTAGTTGACAACAGTGTTTCTATGCTGGAAAAAGTCTCATTTTAACGCCAGCTGGTAGTTTCACAATCACCTTTCATTTCAGCTCTAACGGTACAGTTATAATATTTTCAGCTTTCTTTTTCACAAAGACATCCCTGAAAATACCAAATTGCAGATGAGGGAAACACAGTGGAAAACTCACTTTCGTTGTCGGCCATGGCTATCAGCTACAGCTTGACTAAAAAAGCTAGGTCAGTAAAGAAAAAAAATTTCAGCTTTAACTGACTTCGCATTACAGTTATAGCGATTTTCAGTTCAAAGCTTTCCCTGAAAATGCCATACTGCAGATCACACAAACACACTGGAAAACTCTGGAAGATGCTTCTTCTAATTTAAAATAGTGTTTCCATGATGAAAAAACTCTTATTTTGACACCAGCAGCAAGTTTCACACTCACCTTTCATTTCAGTTCTAACGATCCAGTTGTAGCTTTTAATCCCATCTGAACATCTTTTTCACAAAGCCTTCCTTGAAAATACCACATTGCAGATGAGGGAGACACAGAGGGAAACTCACTTTCGTTGTCGGCTATGGCTACCCGGTACATCTGGACTAATAAAGTGAGGTTAGTGAAAAAAAAAAAAAAAACAGCACTGCTCATACTTGGCCAGGATTGGTTGGTTACGTTCAAAGGAAGAGCGACCTTAGTTGCCAAGGAAACAAAACAACACTAGCCGCTACACCTGGACTAAAAAAGCCAGGCTAGTGGAAAAAATAAAAACAAAGCACTGCTCGTATTTCGCCATGATTGGTTGGTCACGTTCAAAGGAAGCGCGATGTTAGTTGCCCAGAGGAAAAAACTACTTCTCATGCATCTGTGCGCACGCATAGAGCTGCAAATTAATAGAATGTGCCCTATAGATCTAATAACGTCATATCCTACACGGTGTAGGATAGGGCGATACACTGTACTTACGTTAATTAATGTAAAAATAATTACAGTAATTTACTGGACACGTTTTACAGTTTTTTGCTGTGTATAAATTACAGCAATGTATGTTAATTGTATATTTGTTTACAATATTATCATGTATTCCATTCATATTACATGAGTTCCCTGGCAACTACTGTTGCCAATAAATAGCTGTTACTTATTCATAATTCAGTATCTTACTGTAGAATGGGTTCACAGTTAATTTTTTTCACATTTAGCAAATTAGGCACGCTGTGGCTGCTGATAATCCAAAATATATCAACACTACTTTAGATTATCTTGAGCTGTTAAATAAAAAAGTGATGAAAAAACATTTATTAGGACTCAATACAGTGTTTATTATATTATGCAATTATATTCAATACAGTGTGGTGTGTGATTGCACACCAGATGTGTATGAAATGTATTAAACTTAAGGTAACTTTCCTTTTTATTAGCCAATAAGCATGTGCATGGAAAGCATAAACCCAGGACAGACTGCACAAGACCATTGCAGCATAGTCATTCATGGTCAACTCAAATGTGTAGCAACGTCAAACATGTAACTTGTAAAAAGCTTATTTTGAAAACAATTTTATTAAAGAAATACCATGTGCCATTTTCCTTGCAACAGAGTCAAAGCCATTCATAGTCCGTTAATCTTTTGAGAAGTGCAGAGACATGAGGGCTGACACTGTTGTTACTCTTCTCGTGCACCTTCCCACTACCTGGACTGATCCACTTGGTCATCTTTGTGCCAGAGGTTGGGTTGATCCTGATGAAGCATCTAAAGTCACAAAATCAGAGAAAAAGACATTTAATGAAATACATTGTTTGAAGAGACAGCAGAACCCATCAAGTTTTGGAGAATAGCTTAACATTTTTCCAAATATGCAAAACTTCAAAACAAAAATTTGCGTTAATTGCAGATGTTCCATCCATGCAAGCTAAAACAGAAAGAAGCTTTGCAATGCAATACAATGGAAATGCAGGGAATTGAATAAAAATTACACCATATGTTATTCATAATGAAAAATGTAACTAAATAATAATCCACTGGCATCCCCTTTGAAGCACTTACCTTTGGATGAATTCAAGTGTGCACGAGGCCTCCTCTTGGTACACCAGATTGAAGACGCAATAGCATGAGAAAAACACTGCCATTCCAGCCACAATTTTCTGGTGTGGACCCACAACCACTTGTCCCTCAATGCTACGCATCCAGCTCATTGGCATGAGAACATCACCTAAACATAAATAAACATTTGCTTTATTATTGTTCTTTTGGCATTTTTAGATATTCTTTCTGTTGCCCTTCCACATGAACATATCCATAGATTAAACTAATTCATATTAATCTCTAGTTTTGCAACAGACTAGAAAATACACTACATAAGACGATGGACTAGTATTTTGCTATCCACTTAGTACAGCAAGAATAGTAAACTTAACTTACATGAGTTACCTGAGGTGCTATATTAGCACAGATGTTGTACTGAATCTCAACTATGTTAAATTTTAAAATCTCACACAAGAAAACATTTTCAGCAATATAAATGTAACAGACAAATTTTTACCTAAAATTGTCTTCACAGATGTGTGGTGATGATCACTGTGCCTTCTGCAGTAACGCTCACCGCCCAGGGTTTTCCTCTGCACCTGTAGCAAGGGGACAGTTCAACAGCAAAATATGCATGCTTAATTAGGCTGGTTACTGATGAGGTTGAACAATTTAACTGCTTAGCCAATGTTAATTGTGCCTTTTTTCTATAACATAATCTTACCCAATATCAGATATAACTATCTCTGCCCAGATGGATTCCTCCAAGGTTCCACTCCAGACTGATTCACTTGGTGGAGCTGTAAGAGATGACTGATTGCTTGATTGGACTTCCATGCAATAAGAATAGCTGATATTGGCACATTAATTATATATAACTTCAGTTTCAGATGTCAACAATTTAATTCTTAATCACAATTCAAGTTATGACATCTTTAGTTAAATTTGTACTCAATTCAATTTCTATCTTTTTCTCTCGCTTTCACATGCAGATGACTGATGTTTGACAGCAAAACCTTACTTTTTAATAGACACAATTTTGGACTTAAGAGCAGGGATATATCAGATTCTTAGCAACAACCCTCTTCCAGTTCAAATTAAACCCAATAAAAACTCAGAGCCACAGTGGCTGCTGAGCTAATGAGTCAATGTTAAATATTACCCGAGCTCAAGCTCACACAGTGTTTAAAGCGTGTGTGCTACTGTAACTGCAGCATAAACTGCCATGTTGAGCTTGCAAAACAGAGGAAAACCGCCCTGACTTAGTACCTCTGCAATGTCATACTAACGTGTAACATAATGCCATAACGTGTAACTTGACAACTATAAACAATGGGCTTTCGCTCCAACAGTTTTCTAACCTGGAGGGTTTTAGATAATGTGCTGGCAATCGCTCTGTCCTGAAGGTGACAGGGCTAATGCAGGCAGCTAGCATTAGCTTAACTTAACCAGTTTTTCGCTAGCTAACGTTTGCAAAAACAGTGCAGTCTGCGTCCCACAACCCGTATATTCCGTATAAAACGCGACTAAGATAAATAAAATAACGTGAACTACAGTCACTATCAAAAATAAAGAATCATCATATTTACCAAAATGCTGGTTTTGCAGCTTCCTCTTCACCGCTCTATTGCCTGCTTCTGTCTGTTGGCAACATGCATATTCTTTAAATTAAACGTGTAAAACCAGTCTGATATACAGACAAATTATATTGTATGAAGTTATCGTTTGAATAACATTTGAATTTTGTAAGCTAATAACGTGTTACTTACACTTTATTGACTTGGTGGATCGGGTTCTTCGGGAAATTACAGAAATTTGTTACAGTGAAGGATACAGATCGTGAAGGATTAAAAAATGTTGAGGATCTGCCAGAGGAGAGAGATCGTATTATCATCTATAATGCACATTCTATTAATTGCAGCTCTATGCCTGCGCACAGATGCATGAGAAGTTTTTTTTTTTTTTAAATCTGGGCTTCGCGCATCCTTTGAACGTGACCAACCAATCATGGCGAAGTATGAGAAGTGCTGTTTTTTTTTTCACTAACCTTGCTTTTTTAGTCCAGGTGTACCAGCTACTTTGTTTTTTTCTCCAGGCAGCTAACGTCGCTCTTCCTTTGAACGTGACCAACCAATCATAGCGAAGTATGAGCACTGCTTTTTTTTTTTTTCACTAGCCTCCTTTTTTTGTCCAGATGTAGCGGTAGCCATAGCCGACAACGAAAGTGAGTTTTCCTCTGTGTTTCCTTTAACTGCAATGTGGTATTTTCAAGGAAGGCTTGGTGAAAATGATGTCCACATGGGTAGAAAACGCTAGAACGGGATCGTTAGAGCTGCAACGAAAGGTGAGTGTGAAATTTGCTGCTCAGGCCTGGACTGGTAATCTGGCATACCGGGCATTTTCCCGGTGGGCCGACAGTCCTCGGGCCGATGCTGTTTGTTTGTTTTTTTGTTTTGTTTTTGTTTTTGTTTTTTAGACTTAGAGACCGGGTTTAGAGGGTGTGGCAATATATCTTCAATATAGACAGTGGACTAAACCAATCAGGATATAGTAGTTTACGAGAGCGGCCCCACCCCTTTCTCTGCACTGATCCCGGCCAGTTTAGTGTTGAGCGTGGAAACATGGAGAAGCGGAAGAAAGGAGGTGCGGAGAGGTTGCGGGCTAAAAGATTAAAAATAATCTCGCTATAGAAGCTGCAAAATGTACTAAAATAAAAGACATAATCTCTGGAGGGGCTGCTGTAGCCTCCAGGGAGAGGAGCAGCCAGAGGCTGTTGACAGGGAACCCGAGGGACAGAGTGACCAGGGAAGTGTAGCACAGGCGCAGCGGGTAAGCAGGTAGTAATGTTAAGATAATACCGGGACTTTTAGGTGATGGACAGGCATGAAACTCACTCACCTTTCGGCGAAATTCGCCGTTCTGAAGCCAAATCAGGTGACCTACGTGAAACGTGTAGAATTACATGAGAATGGAGAGCAATGAATAATGTTCTTATTTCCTGTCGCAGCAGTTGCCTTAAATTGTGTTTTGTTTTCGTTCCGTGTGTGTGTGTTTTTTTTTTTACAGTATCAATGCAGTTAGTATAAGATTTTTCAGATTCTTATCAAAAAATAAAAATGTAACCTAAAGATACTACATGTTTTGATGGTTTAGATAGTTGCACAGTTTTTCCAGGTAGTTCCAAATATATTTTTAATTTGTTTCTTTTAGGTTTTCTATTTATCACTTAATAAATTGTAATAATCTGTCCCTCTCTTCCTGTCTAGTCAAGCCAGGCTTTTGAGGTAGCAGTTGAGGAGAGAGAGAGAGAGTGTTATAATATTTCTGAAATCTATTCCAAATATCTGAAGCTGTCATTTACTGGGGCTCTCCTCTCTCCACTTCCAGGTGGACTGTCAGCCAACATGCACCTGACCTTGTGCGCAAGAAGCATTTTAAATAAACCATTGAATGTGTAGTTACTGCGAGTTTGCTGGTGGTTTTTGGGAGCTGGGATTTTTCCTTTAAATGTTGCGACATGGTTTCCTCTGGGCCAAGACGTAACAATAGTAAAATACATTGCTTCGGGGAACGCATACATAAATTAGTCTGTTGTGCACCGCTAATTATGAGGGGCCGGTCTAACCAGGGCCGTTTTTTGTCCCAGTCCAGTCCTGTTGCTGCTGCTGTCAAAATTAGAGTTTTTCAGCATGGAAACAGTATTTTCAATTAGAGGAAGCATTTTGCAGAATTTTCCCGTATGTTTGTGTGATCCCCAGTATGTGAAATATTCAGGGCAGACGCTGCATTTTGCTGAGTTTTCCCGTCTGTTTCTTTCATCTGCAGTACCTGGCACTTTCAGGGCAAACGTTGTGAAAAACAGTCTCGTATGGCCAGGAACGGTCAAATTTTACCGTTTGAGCTGAAATGACAGCTTTGTATCAAATGTGCTGCTGGCGTAAAAAATAAGACTTTTTCCAGCATGGAAACACTATTTTACATTAGAAGAAGCATTTCGCAGAGTTTTCAAGTATGTTTCTTTGATTTGTACTGTGTGGCATTTTCGGGGCACACGCTGTGTCCCAGAAGCAGGGAATGGCTGGAAACGCTTAAAAAAAGGTGTATCTCAACCAGCCAGTGTAGTACTATGATCAAACAATGATTTGGAGTCATTAGGTCACATGACCTGGAAGCTATTGAGCTAAAATGCTAATATTTACATTAAAACATTTATATAAAATCTCAGGAAAGTTAAAATTGAATAAAAAAGGTG
>JAFBJY010000638.1:0-11802 GCA_016801885.1 Toxotes chatareus | reverse complement strand
GATTTGGTCTGCACAATCCAGACATTAAACTGGGTCCTTTCTTTTGTTTAAACCATAATCCCAACCTTTCCCTAACTTTAACCAAGTGTTTTAGCTGCCTCACCATAAACTTACACTCACTATACGGTATCAACAATGCACACCATGTTCTCTAACTTAACATAATCTAGGGTTTTGCACAAATGGTAAATGTTTTATTCACATATAGCACTTCAAACTACCGCTATTAGTCAAGTATGAAAATTTGCTCTGCGACATTAACTAGCTTTATGTGTGTTGTACTGGGGGTTAATGCACACACATGTCTGTGAATGAGGCTCCATGCATTAAGTTCATGCAAGATCTGACACCCACACTGCTACAGCTCTGACTACCACCATGTGTTCAGCAGTGCAACAGACACCAATCGGGGGTACGGTGGATGTGACTGGCTCACAGACAGAGTGGCCAGCAGGAACAATGTTTTAAACAGTTAAAGACCAAAATCTGTTGAAACCCAAAGCACCCAAAATACTAGCCTCTCAGCCAGTACATATCAAAGAAAGGACACACGGAGAGGAAATCCAAGGGAATTCCCGCCACAGGGTCAGACTGTGGCTGATTTCCAGTCATGCAGTGCAGGCAGACAAGCAGAGGTGGAAGGTCAGGACCAGATTCATGTGAAAGTCCCTCTCAGGATAATCTCTTCCCTACATTTAACAATAGCTGTGTATGCATCTGGAGCAATGCCAACGCCAGAGACAAAACACTGATGATTTGGATTTCTTTGAGAACTAAAGCCCAGAAACAACGGAGGACAATGATCGGGAACTGTGGTGGAAACAAAAGTCGTAGCCGTGAGATGAGAAAATAATCACAAAGAAGCAGGACAGGTACTGCTGAGACAACATGTCAAAAATCACAGGAGGTGAGAAAATAACATGTTGCAGACAGTAAGAGGAGTGCTCATATTAAAGCAAACCAAAAAAAAAAGGTGGTGAACACATGGAAAATCAGAGAGGTGGCCTGAATCAGAAGATGAAGAAGAAGAAATCAAAGATGTAGTTGGATATTGAAGGTGGGGGGAGGGGGGGCTGTGGGAGGGTAGTGGGAGCTGTGTAGGGGGTAACACAGGGCGAGGACAGCGAGCGAGTGAAGACAGGTGGGTTCAGGTGGAGTTGGGAGCCAAGCAAGTGGAGGAGGGGAGGGAGGGGGGAGTGAGATAGTGAGAGGTTATACCTGGGAGGAAACCACTTCGGTGTAGCTGCTTAGAGTGTCCTCAGAGAACTTAGCAAGCTGGGGTAAGAGAAGAGTCTAGTTAAAACACAGAGGGAGGCCCTCACTGTGTCTCCTCTCTCTGCGTGTGTTCATGTGTGTGTGTGTGTGTGTGTTAGGGTTAGACTGCTATGGTTTCTGAAGGTACCAATAGCCAGCATAGAAAAGCAGCTGATGCACGTTTAACTGAATCTGAGGGTAAAAGAAAAATCACACGTTCACGAGTACTTGCAGTGCAGTTTGTAAGTATTCAGACAGTGACACGTTTTTTGTTGTTTGGCTCTGTACTCAAGCTCGAAGCATTTGAAAAGAAGGCTGTCAATAAAGGCAGAGTGGTGCAAACACACAGCAGAAAGCAGGACCGACAGCTGGTCACCGACACGGCCTGTTGGTGGCGCCTCGGTGCGTCAGGCCTCTAAAATGCTGACTTTTTCTTGACTTTACTTGGGGGTGTTCACATCCACACTGCCAGTGTAACAGTCTGGGAACTGTAGCCCATTTTATTGACCTCATGCATACCACCAGTTTTTTTTTCTTTTGTTCCATTTCCTGTTTTGTCTCCCAGCTTCCAGTCACTGGTGCTGACTTCAGTAAATATAAGTCAAAGGTCCTGACCAGTTCAAGCATCCACATCCGCTGCAGATCGGATTAAAAAGACGATGCTTGGGGCAAAGCTACGTTTGACATCAACTACTACACAACTAGCTTACTATTAGCTGGAAGCTAAGCAGTAGTCTGATTAACTATCAGTACGATGATGCATGTTATCTAGTAACACTTGACCCTAAAGATTTCTTGCTGCTTCATCCATATGTTTAAGATCACTGTCTTGCCGCATTCTTAAAATTACAACTATCAATAACAAAGGTTGTAAATACTACACTAATCGCAAAAAACCTTCAAACACACATATAACCATGCAAGAACTAATGTGAAAGGAGAAAGAGAGCCAGTTGTTGCACTGTCCAAATACTTTCAGATCACACTGTAAGTATAATTTTGATCCCTACTGTCCATCATCCACCATTCAGATTCAGCCTGCATGTGGTCAAAACATGTGTCTTTCAGTGCCTACTGGTCATATGACCTGTGCAGCGTTTTTACTATGCTTACGATTCTTAAGTTGCCAGACTGACTTATGTCAGTGGAGCATGAGAACATATAGTATGCGAGTATTTAAAAGTAAAAGTAAGTAATTAAAACATATATATGTAGCAGAGGTAGAAAACATTTTGAAGGCACTATTATTCAGAGGACAGCCGTCACTAATGAGTCTGGTTCAAGGCTGGGACTTCTATCAAACTGGTATTTTTTATTATAATAGAAGCAGCGAGTCTGAGTATTTAATGCTAATATTGACCATATTCAAATACTGTATGTCATTAGAAGTTAACTAGCAGTAGTAGTAAAACTTTTTTTTTTTTTTTTAAATCAAAATTATCACTATATAAATCAAAGTACATTTTAGGTGTTTAACATGTAATTAATCACACTGTTTAACAGCATATCACAGGTGGGATTACTGACTGCTGGTACGGACCTTTTTTAATTTGGAACCAAACCACAATATATCAGTCTAACCCTTCAGTGTGTGTGTGTCTGTAGATATTAGCTCAAACACGGAACACAAACCTCTGTGTTAGTAACTGAAGCTGTTTCTTCTGCCAGTGCACATGACAAAGTTAGAACTTTGCTTAGCGTTAGTGTGTTTACCACTCACCAGACCAGCTGGTGACACCCGGTTGAACTCTGCGAGGACCCTGGCCTCTCCGAACGCATTCACCAGCACCCACATGACCGGGAAGAGCAAGGGCAAGATGGGCAGAGCACCCATCACCTGCACATACAATTTCACACACTTAACATCTCCATCATCTCCTCTGTTTTTATTTACGTCTTCTTTACAGTACATCATTTTTCAATGTCCGATATATAAATAGCAAAACTCTGCACAGACTCAGATGACTGTACCTGAAGTTGAAAGAAATTGTAGCAAGTAGGGGTGAGGCTGGGTGCATCACAAAAATAGCGGATGGTGTTCACCAGCAGGAACGCCACCTAAAGGCAGAGACCATAAACATACCATTGAGGCAAAGGTGGAACACACTACATCTGGGTTGTTTTATATACAACAAGAGACTACAAATACACTGCAAAAAGCAGTTTAGAAACTCCATGTTATTTGCTCACCAGCACCACGGGACAGACCAGCTTGGTGATGACTGACTGCACTGTGAACCTCTCATTATCCAGCACTGTGATTGGCCGAGACAGCGCCAGCTCCAAACTGTTCCTGTTGAAAAAAAATAAAATAAAAGGAAAAAAGATTAAAAGATAAACACATTCTCTTCCTCACAAAGAGCTCAAAACATTCAGGTGAAATTATATGTGACTGTTTTCACTGTGCTATCTTTGTACACCCTGTGTGCAAACAAGCCGTCCAACAAACATTCATGATGTTCGGCACTCCTAGTTCACCTGTGGTGCCAATGAAGTATGAAAACAAATAAAAAAAAAAGAAATCTCAACACCCAGACCCAACACGGTCCCTACCTGACTGTGTCCAGTACTGGAGTCCGGACCACTCTGAAGAGGCGGTGTTGCTGGGGGTTCTGAGGTCCTCGCTTCTCATTGGCCCGTGGGGAAGGTGGAGGGGAGAACGGGGGGAATAAATCTCCTGGCTCCAACACAATGTGCTCATCATCCTGAGGAGGGAGAAAAGAGTTAGCTTGTCACACAATTTAGTTTTAAAAGAACAGTTTGGAATTGAGGAACTACTTTTATCCACTTCCTTACCAAGAGTAAGGTGAGAAGACTGATGCTACGCTCAAATCTGTCTGTTAAATATGATGCTACAGACAGCGGATAGTTAGCTTAGCTTAGCACAAAGAGTGGAAACTGGCAGCTAGCTTGGCTCAGTCCAAATGCAACAAAATCTATAGTCCAGCACCTCTAAAGTTCGTTAATCAAAATATATATATCATTAGCTAAATTTACAAAAACAGAAGTGTAAAAACTATCATTTCTAGTTTTAGGGGGCTTCTGGGCTGGAATATGTCTTGGCTTTCTTCATTAGCTTCCTGTCAACCTCATGGTGACAACAAGACTCCAAAAAGTCACAGTTACAAAAACAAACATAAATTACATCAGCTCTTGAATTGAATTGAAATTTTATAAATCAAGCTACAACTCCGTCAGTCTGATGAAAACTCCCTCAAGTTTATATTCAAGAGTAGAATATATTCTATATTCTAACATATAGTATATACATAAGAATAGAAAATATTCCAGTGTATGTCTGATGAACTTCAAAACTGAATCTGATGTATTTTCCAAAAGGTAATACAAAGGTAGTACTGAGACTGAATATGGTACTACAAGCAAATCCCAGTATACCTAGAGGTCTGTGATATTGTGCCAGAGGAGGGAGCTGTTGTGGTGAAGTACAGTTAAATTAATCCCAAAAACTGCTTATTTTCCTCATTACCAAATTACTCACATTGTTCATGTACCACTTTGCTGTCACTGTATCTTTAAATTACAGGTACATCAAAGAAAACAAGTGTGCACATACATGTATGTGTATCGACACACAAAGTCACCTTAATGCCTCTGAGTGATGCAAACGCCTCTTGGCCAGGTCTCAGAGCAATGATGTCTCCTTCCACCAGCAGACTAACAGGAAGGTTAACCAGCTGGGAGTCACGGTAGGTCCAGTGAAGGGACCACGATGGGGACGAGGGGGTATACAGGTCAGGGTACAGTGACTGAGACCACCGCACTTCATCCACGCACCCTGACAGGTAGTCTGAAGTACAGGGAAAGAAAGTGAGGATGCAGTTAGAAGGAGTGATGGCAAACTCAGATGATGAGCTGCAATGAGCTGCAAGCAGCTGAGTAAGGCTTAGAAGATAAATGGATAAATGGATATTTACTTGGACAGGAAGTTCAATAATTTGCCATAATTCCTCTGTATTTCCAGCAGTGACTCAACAAGCCTAACTCACCGCTGAGCTGTGTTATAATGCCTTTGAGGCGCCGGACCATCTCACTCCTCTTAAGCCTCTCCTGACGTCCGACCAGCAGCAGGTTCAGCAGGAAGAGGAGAAGGAGGGCTGCAGCATTCACCAGCTCTATACCAGAACTGTGGACATGAAAAGCACATGTGACAAATTAAACAGAAGAACAGGAATTCAGTCTTCACCAAGTGCAGCACAATAAAACGTCCTCTGAGAAACTCTCCCTTCCACAGACCCATTGGTCTGCCTGTACTTGTCAGTTAGCACACGTATTTACTAAAATTTGTTGAAGTGAGAGGAGAACAGTCGAGACAAGTGTAAGATTGCCTTGGCACACAGCGAGAGCAACGCCAGCTGTTGTTTGTGTGGCTGGTGATTAACTACTACAGTATTTCTCACTTCTGTTCATGTTCAACATGTGGATTATTGTCCAAGAGAATCATACATTTGAGTGGAGAAACAAGCATGGATGAGGCTTAAAAGTATCTTTTAATGTTTATTATGTGAAATTTCATATATTTTAATTGTTTGACTTTAGGCCTTCTTCGAGCCCACAGTGGCAAGAAAACGTTTGTGAACCCTCTGGAATTTACACCAAATACATCAAATATAATCAGATCTTCATCTTTGGTTCGGTTGGTTTTCTGTTCACACTGTGTTTTCTTCCTGCCATCACTGCATCACAGAGCTTCCTGAAACCAGTGACGGCTGCTGCTGATGTTTTCCTCAGCTCTGGAGCAGATTCCCAGCAGACTGGGCCGAGCGGAGCCAAGTTTTGATTGAACTGCGCATACTGCGATTAAAATATCTTTGCACTTGGTGACTGGATCCACCGCTTCTGGTGAGAATGATGGTGATGACAGTGTGCAGTCCATGATGCCCTTTATTACCAGTATACTATGATACACTAGCAAGACTAGCTTTTTTTTCTTTTTGCCTAGCAACGAAGTAGGCATCTCCTGAGCCTGCTGTTATTTTCCAGACGAGGATCTTCCATCTGAGTGACTGGTTACTGGTGCTGACATCATGATGTTGTTTTGTGTGGAGCACAGCTTGATCACATAAAAATGTGAAGGATTACTGCATGAACAATATGATGATTAGTGTGTTATTAGACGAATGTGCGAAAGGGTTCACCAATGTTTTCTGGCCACTGCAGTTTGCCCCAAAATGAATATACTTTTACAACAAAGGCAGTGTAACAGCTGAATAATGTAACAGTGAAACTGTGGACAGGGCATCACTTTCTCAACCTGCTGATAATTGTTTGGTAATAGGTAAATAAATCTTACGGCAGCTTTAAGAAAAACACTTCTCATATCAAAAACCCTGATCAAATCTAATCCTAATAAAAACCAGAGATGACGGCATAAAAATCTGAAACTTTTTTTTTTTTTTTTTTACTGATGATGCTCATGTGGTATCCTACTCATTCCAGGTCAGAACAGTTCAGTCAGAGAGAGGCTTCCTACCTGCCCTGTGGCTGGCTGCCATGGCAAAATATGAATCCCAGCACTACCAGCAGAGTGAGGGCAGCTCCTGGCCAATGAAGGCAGGAGTGACGGTTGCCATGGTAAAGGAAGCTATTGACCCACTGTTCCTATGAAACACAAACAACAAGTCACAACCAAAATAATATGCATAATATGTCATGTGAGACATTTGACATGTAACAGATTTATTTAGCGGTCCACCCACTATTCATCAGCAAACTCTCTGATTGGCTAAGCACAGATCCACACACAAGGGATCCTATTTGACAGAAGGCTATGGTAAACATGGCTGCAGGAGTATGTTCAAGAAACTATGTTGCTGTTGTGTGCGTACCTGTGCAGAAGTTTTTCTGTGTGCAGCCCTCTGGTGCTGCTCCAGCAGGCTGCTGAGCTGGTCCCGGAGCTTCAGCAGAGCCTGGCCAGTCGACAGGCCCAGGGTCACAGCATCCTCCTCCTGCAACAACACACACAACAACTCCTTCATACTCTGGTTGACTCTGTCCTTCCGTTAGCACTTATCCTTTGAGGGTCCCCGGGAGTTGGGGACCAAGCTGGCCAGCAACTCCGGCACCAGTGCTAACCACCGTGCTGTCCTAAATCTACACTATGATATTTTAACTTGCTCAGCATTAGGATTAAGCAGCACTTTACAGGCAGGGAAGGCTAAACACATACTGCTAACACTGACTGTGTGAAGTCTGATGTTCACCCTATCAGAAATACCCAACCGCACCCCACCCACATAAACACCAACACAGATGACCCATGTTAAATTTACAAAGGCATGAAAAATAAAAACAAAGAAGAAACCATTGATTAATTTTCTGGCTTTATAGTTGCAGCAGGTACAAATATTAGAAAACAGTCAAAATGTCCTCCACAGTTTGTCAGTGTCCCCACTGAAGTCTCCAAAAGCCCAGATTCCTAGGTTCCAAAAATATTCATCTAACAATAATACAAAAACACAGAAAAGCAACAAACCCTGTGCCCAGATCATGCCTGGTATCTTTCTTTGATAAAGAGCTCAGTAGTGAAAATAGATGCAAATTAAATGTCCACACTCAAGCTGAGCAGCTGTGTAAAGAGGAAATGAACTGTTTATAATATAATAATAAAGGGGGAAGGGAAACAGAGACATATCTGAGGTTAATGGGAGAGGAACCTTTTCCCACACTCCATGTCAATGTGGGTGTGTGTGTCTGCTAAGGCCTGTGTACACACAAATATAAAACCACACACACACACACACACATACACAGAGTTCTGTTCTCAAGCTGTACATCCTACACAGCCAGGCTATAAATATCCTCCCATTCCCCCAGAGTCACAATGCCTCAACAAAAATCCTCCAGACAGTCGTAAACACGCTGAAACACAAGGAGCCTGAACAGCCTCAGTAAAGAGGAGCATGTCTACAACCTGAGAAGGATCTAGATTAAGCTTGGAAGCTCACCAACAAATCAAGAGCATTACACACAGACTTGTAATGACAGTAAACCTGACTGACAATGTCACTCACCCAAACAGGCAACAGTCTCACTACATATGCTGTAGCCTTCACTGAGGAAAATGTGATCAGCAGCAGACTGACAGAAACGAGCAAGAGACAACTTACGCTGCTCTTCTTGCAGAGACAGATCCCCTCTCTCATCTTCAACACCATGACAACCCTGCTTCGCCCTGCTTCTCTCAAATCTGCAACGCTCCAGCCGGGGCTTCAAAGGCAGAGTGTGACGACAGCTGTGCTACACGATGAGGATCGCTCCATCGCAGGGACGATTTCACAAGATGTGAATGAACAAACTGGAGATGCTGCCTGCTCATGTCTACACCCAGGACAGAGATGGTGATGCTGCAAAACCTCACCCAAACTTCCCTCGTCACGGTGATGCAGACAACAGAGGCCAGCGTCAGTGCACGCTGCCAGCTGGACTTTGATTCAAAAACACAGAGTCTGGCTGTCTCTCTGGCATGGACCAGGTCTCATTCAGCTCATTCTCATCCACAGGGTGTGTATATGTGTGTATGTGCTGGGGGTGGCCTGCTACATAATAGGGGGGGTAACAGAGCCTCTTTTGAAGTGAGGAACCATGCCAACCAGGCCTGTATATCCCTGTTGGGCTTTTTTCATTCTTGCCAGATAAGCATGTTTTGCAGGAATGTATTAATGCACACAGAGAAATGACAGAGAAGATAGTACAGATAAAACACTTAAGAGTAGTGGCTCATATGGCTGACATCACAAACACAACCACAATATCACAAACAGGATCACTTGTTAACAATAACATTTAAGCCTTAGAAAACTCCAGAAGAGCTACTCAGTGGACCGCGTGGTAAACTGTGCTCAAAGAGAGACTTTTTTTTGTCTCAGAGAAGTTTGTACTGTCAAAATGTGGGAAATACATGTATGTAAAATGTCCATTTTTCCTCCTTGACTTTGTGGTCTCAGTTAACACCAGACATTACAGAACATGTATGAAATGTATGAAAGAGCAGAGTTAATGTGTTAAAGCTCCAACTTTCCAAACTGGCTTAATGTTTGAATGAACTTTCCAGGTGAATGTATGAAAGAGAAGGAAGAGGTTGAAGACCACTGGGTCTGAAGGTTTCTCTCATTCACTTTCCTTATAACTAAGCTTCAGACAAAGTTGAATATTGTATGACTGAGGTTGGAACTCTGAATGATGCTGGACGTTTAGAAGTTTGAATGGAGTTTCTACCTGAAAGCACGAATGAGTAGATTTTGGAATGTATGCAGGGTTTGAACACTGAAAGTAACTCATGTCCTAACTGAGCTAAACATACTGACGTTTGAATCAGTGTACTGATGTTGTCAGGTGCCAAACATGTGGCCAACGACGAATAATAAAGAGCGAGAAGACGACGATTGTGAAAGCCTCCAGCATTTATAAATGTTTGGTGCAGACTGATACTGGCATAGCAATTTGAATAAGGCAATATCTGAGTAATAAAAATAGTTTATTATAGGTCATTGCATCAGTTTAGTTCTAACTTCCTAACCAGCCAGTTAACCATCTGTGATTTCAGCACCCTGCATATTACTTAGCGACACATCACAGAGAAAGAGGATGGTGTGTCCCAGGTGATGCCTTCAAATTGTTTTTGGTTTTTTTTGTATTGTTTTTTTTTGGACTGACCAAGAGACTAAAAGCCAAAGATATTCAGTTTTTACTATGATGCACAATAAAATTCTAACATTTCAGAAGCTGGAACAATCAAATATTTGTTTTTGTCCTCAAAATGTTTCTATTAGTTTATGGATGACTTACATGTAAAAAGAACTGAACTCGAACAGATGAATTTGCTGAACTTGCCTGAGTACAAAAGCTTCTATAGAGGCATTCACAACCACGATGCAATGAGTTGACACTATTGGTTCTGTGCTGATTGGATTTTAAAATCGTTAAGGGAAATCATGGATACTTGAATCGTGTAATTCAAATACATAAAATGAAGGTCTAGTCTACCTCTAAGACTTCTAGGGCATTCATATCTCCCTGAGAGGGAGGGCAGCTTTGTGCTTCTGACTGTACTGTTGAAAATTAATGATTACATAACACAACAGCACATAGGTGGGAACACTGAGATAGAGAACATAGACAGCTCTTCTTTGAGCCTGTTGAGCAACAGGTCAGAGGCACCCACATTTCCTTCCCTACGCTCGTCAGGTTCACCCAGCACTGCCTGGTTGTGAAACGCCTCTCTTACACGTCTACATTTAACCTGAAGAGGTTTGATCTTTTGACCCTTCAGATGGCTAAACTGAAATGACCAAAAATGATCAAGGACGATGAGAGTTCGTGCAAAGTGATGTTGTATTTAACACTGCAGATCAAAAAAACGCAAACATCAATCACAAGATAGAGTAGCTGTTAAAAATTTCCTTTGCTACTGCTGATACTGTAGATTTTACTGTAGGTTTTATTAAAGGATAATTATGTTTTTTAGACAAGCCTTATGTTAGCCAACCTGACCAGGAAAGTGAAAATGGTGTAAAATTTACAACCTGGAGCTTGTTGAAAAAAAAAAAATAATAATAATTCACAGCCTCATGTGGCTGAAATGAGCATTACAAAAACAAACAGGTTTTACATTTGCCTCTCAAGGCTTCTATACAAAACTGAACAATATAAGGATAGGATTTACTGAGGGGATGTTGTCCAGGGTTATTTTTGATTGTAAAGGATTTTCATTTTTCTGGATATTGTGGCTTATTTTCATTTTCTCCTTTAGCCTAAAATCAGTTGGATGAAATCTCATTTAAAAGGGAAGTTTGACAAAACTAGAATAAAATGTACACAACATTTTTGACAGCTAATCTGACTGACTAGACTAAAATGTTTGTGGCTTTCTCTGATGAGACTAAACTGCCAGAAATTCAGTTAAAAGGATGACAATGACTAAATATGACAAAAGCTAACATGGACTTTTAATCTCACAACTAAATCTAAAAATAGCTGACAAACTTAACACTAGTAATCCCTGGGGCCCTATCTTCTCAGTAAACAATTCTCCCCCTCAGGGACATTTAGGTAGCATAGGCACATGCTCAGCTAAGCAACTAAACTCACCTGCTTCTTATCCTGTGGCTCCATGGCAACCACAACCACTCAACATGCTCTGCTCCTCAACCAGCCAACGCCACCTGGCAGAGCCCAGTCAGATACCACACGTCCGAGGACCTTGGCCGGATCCCTCTCAGCCCACCGCCTGCGGAAGCTGCAGATCAAGCGGTTCAGATATGAACGGAGGAAGATGGAGAAGGCAGGTTGGTGCAGCCCTGGTCCCCCACCTGGCAACACCTCCTGCCCCGCCTCCTCTGCCAGTGTGACAGGAGGTACGCCCACACCGGCAAGACCCGCAGAGAGAAGCAGGGAACTCTGGGATATGGGATTTTTATTTGGAGGGTTAACTGTTGCTCAGGTGCAGCACATGGATCCTCTTCGCAACAGTCATGTAGAGGTCTGTGGATAAATGACAAATTACACAAATCAATTACCAAGCAAGTCTAA
>JAFBJY010000637.1:0-11802 GCA_016801885.1 Toxotes chatareus | reverse complement strand
TTTTGACTTTTTTGGCCGATTTTGACGCTTTTACTATACTATGACGTTTTTTATGACATTTTGAGGTCAAAAAATTTTTGACTTTTTGGCGGAAAAAAACGCCTTACTATACTATGACGTTTTTTATGACATTTTGAGGTCAAAAAATTTTTTTGACTTTTTTGGCCGATTTTGACGCCTTACTATACTATGACGTTTTTTTATGACATTTTGAGGTCAAAAAAATTTTTGACTTTTTTGGCCGAAAAAACGTTACTATACTATGACGTTTTTTTATGACATTTTGAGGTCAAAAAATTTTTGACTTTTTTTTGCCGATTTTGACGCCTTTACTATACTATGACGTTTTTTATGACATTTTGAGGTCAAAAAAAAACGCCTTTTGACTTTTTATGACATTTTGAAAAAACGCCTTACTATACTATGATGTTTTTTTTATGACATTTTGAGGTCAAAAAATTTTGACTTTTTTTGTCGATTTTGACGCCTTACTATACTATGACGTTTTTTATGACATTTTGAGGCCAAAAAAATTTTGACTTTTTTTGGCCGATTTTGACGCCTTACTATACTATGACGTTTTTATGACATTTTGAGGTCAAAAAAAATTTTGACTTTTTGGCCGAAAAAAACGCCTTACTATACTATGACGTTTTTTATGACATTTTGAGGTCAAAAAATTTTGACTTTTTTGGCCGATTTTGACGCCTTACTATACTATGACGTTTTTTATGACATTTTGAGGTCAAAAAATTTTTTGACTTTTTTGGCCGAAAAAAACGCCTTACTATACTACTACGTTTTTATGACATTTTGAGGTCAAAAAAATTTTTGACTTATTTTGGCCGATTTTGACGCCTTACTATACTATGACGTTTTTTTTATGACATTTTGAGGTCAAAAAATTTTTGACTTTTTTTGGCCGATTTTGACGCCTTACTATACTATGACGTTTTTTATGACATTTTGAGGTCAAAAAATTTTTGACTTTTTTTGGCCGAAAAAAACGCCTTACTATACTATGACGTTTTTTATGACATTTTGAGGTCAAAAAAAATTTTGACTTTTTTTTGCCGATTTTGACGCCTTACTATACTATGACGTTTTTTATGACATTTTGAGGTCAAAAAAAATTTTGACTTTTTGGTAAAAAAAAACGGCTTACTATACTATACTATGATGACGTTTTTATGACATTTTGAGGTCAAAAAATTTTGACTTTTTTTTGGCCGAAAAACGCCTTACTATACTATGACGTTTTTTATGACATTTTGAGGTCAAAAAAATTTTGACTTTTTTTTGGCCGATTTTGACGCCTTACTATACTATGACGTTTTTTTTATGACATTTTGAGGTCAAAAAAATTTTGACTTTTTTGGCGAAAAACGCCTTTACTATACTATGACGTTTTTGAGGAGAAAAAGTCAAAAATTTCTTGACTTTTTGGCCGATTTTGACGCCTCACTTGAGTACCACTATGATGTTTTATGACATTTTGAGGTCAAAAATTTTTGACTTTTTTTTTTTTTTTTTGTCCCATTTGACGCCTTAATATACTATGACGTTATTTATGAAAAAGTCAAAAAACTTTTTGACTTTTTTTTGGCCGATTTGACGCCTTTACTATACTATAACGCTTTTTATGACATTTTGAGGTCAAAAATTTTTTGACTTTTTACCAATTTTGGGCCTCTTCAATTATACTATGACGTTTTTTATGACATCTTGAGGTCAAAAAAATTTGACTTTTTTACCGCATTTTGACGCCTTTACTATACTAAGGCGTTTTTATGACATTTTGAGGTCAAAAAAATTTGACTTTTTTATCCGATTTTGTGTGCTTACTATACTATGAGCGTTTTTATGATAGTTGAGGTCAAAAATTTTTTGACTTTTTTAGTAGGATTTGATCACTGTACTAATACTATGATCGCTTTTTGCATGAGATTTTGAGGTCAAAAACATTTTGACTTTGGCGATTGGCCTTATTACTATAGCGTTTTTATGACATACATTTGAGGTCAAAAAAATTTTGACTTTGGCAGCATACTATACTATAGCGTTTTTATGACTTTTTGAAGTCAAAAGCATGGCCTGACTTTTTGGCGATTTTGACGCCTTTACTATGCTATGGCGTTTTATGACATTTTGAGGTAAAAAAATTTTGACTTTTTAGTCGATTTTGGCGCCTTACTATACTATAGCGTCGCTAATGACATTTTGAGGTCAAAAAATTTTTTGACTTTTTGCCGATTTGACGCATACTATACTATGGCGTTTTTTATGACAGCTTGAGGCTCAAAAATTTTTTGATTTTTTTAGTGAGGACGGAAAACGCCTTACTATGACATTTTTATGAGAAATTTTAGGTCAAAAAAAATTTGATCTTTGTTACCGATTTTGGCGCTAACTATACTATGGCGATTTTAATAAGATTTTGAGGTCGTAAAATTTTGCACATTTCTTGGCGATTTTGATGTCTTACCTGTGCTATAGCGCTTTATGACATTTGAGGTCAAAAAAAGAATTTGACTTTTATCGATTTTGACGCTTCTTTACACTATGGCGTCGCTATGACATCTTGAGGTCAAAAAAATTTGATCATTTTTGTTCGATTTTGGCGCTACTACTATACTATGGCGTTTTTGGTGCTTTTTAGGTCAAAAAAAATGTAACTTTTGTCGTTTGACACCTTACTATATATACCGTTTTTATGACATTTGAGTCAAAAATTACTATACTTTTGGCTGAAAAAAGCGCCTTGCAAAAAGCAAAAGCGTTTTTTTAATGACTTCTTAAGGGTCGAAATTTTTGACGCCTTTGGCTAAACTATGACGTTTATAAGAAAATGTCGTAATTTTATTTCTTATGGGAAAAGTCAAAAAAAGTTGACTTTTTTCTTTTAGTTTACTTTTTGACGCCTTACTATGTCTTTATAGCGTTTATGATGAAATTTTGAGGTCAAAAAATTTTTGACTTTTTGGCGAATTTTTGACGCCTGACTATACTATAGCGTTTTTTATGAAATTTTGAGGTCAGCAAAATTTTGACTTTTTGGCCGATTTGACACCTATACCATACTATGGCGTTTTTATGACATCTTTGAGTGTAAAAAAATTTGACTTTTTGGTCATTTTAGACGCTTCTTGACTATACTATGATCGTTTTTATGACATTTCTTGATCAAAAAAATTTTGCGGCTCAATGGCGATTTTGACTTCTTTACTATACTGTGATCGCTATATAAGATTTGAGGTCAAAAAAATTTGACTTTTTACCGATTTGACGCTATACTATACTGTAGCGTTTTTTTTAATGACAGTTTGAGGTCAAAATTTTTGACTTTTGGCTTCGAAAGCATGACACCACTACTATGGTTTAAGACGTTTTTATGAGATTTTGAGCAAAAAATTTTTTGACTTTGTGACGATTTTGACGCCTTGTTTTCATACTATGATCGCTTTTTTATAAGATTTTCAGGTCAAAAAATTTTTTTTGACATTTCAATGGCAATTTGGCGCCTCACTATACTATGCTATAGCGTTTTTATGACATTTTGAGGCTCAAAATTTTTTTGACATTTTTGGTCAGATTTTGGACTTATAATTATACTATGGCGTTTTTTATGGATATATTGAGTAAAAAAAAAATGTTGACTTTTTTGTTCCGATTTTATTGCTCTACTACTATGACATTTTTATATGAGATTTTGAGGTCAAAAAAATTTTGACTTATTTTGGTCGAGATTGTGATGCTTCTTTAATAGTTTTTTTCATGATTTTTTATAACTTATTTTGAGTAAAAAAAAATGTTTGACGTTTTTTACCGACAGGAAAAAGCCTTCTTCTATATATGACGCTTTTTTTGACGCAAGAAAAAGTCAAAAAATTTTTTGACATTCTTAGCAGATTTTGGCCTTATTATACTATGACATTTTTTATGATATCATTTGAGGTCAAAAAAATTTGACTTTTTGGCAGCATACCTCTATGGCGTTTTTTATGACATTTTGAGGGATCAAAAAAATTTGACTTTAGGAAAAAAGCGCCTTACTATACTATGACATTTTTATGATATTTTGAGGTCAAAAAATAATTTTGACTTTTTTTTTTTAATAATTTGATGCTCAAAATATCACCTACGATGTTTTTATGACATTTTTGAGGTGAAAATTTTTTGACTTTTTTGGCCGACATTTTGACGCTACTATATACTATGACGTTTTTTATGAGATTTTTAATTAAAAAATATTTTGACTTTTTTATGACCGCTTTTTGATTTACTTTACTATACTATGACGATTATTACTTGATGAAATTTGGGGTGAAAACTTTTTTGACTTTTTTTTGGCCGATTTTGACGCTTTTACTATACTATGTCGTTTTTTATGAAATTTTGGGGTAAAAAAAAATTTACGACTTTTTGGCGTTTGACATACGCCGTACTAAACTATGATCGCGTATAAGAAATTACGAGGTCAAAAAAAATTTTGATTTTTATGTGATTTTGAGGTCAAGAAATTTTGACTCTTTTCGCTTTCGATTTTGACGCTTACTATACTATGGCGTTTTATGAAATTTTGGTCAAAAAAATGTGACTTTGTACTGGACGATTTTGACGCCTTTACTATACTATGATCGTTTTTTTCTGGCATTTTGAGGTCAAAAAAATTTTTGACTTTTTTTGGCGATTTATTGTACTGCATTGAATCCGTTATGATATTTTTATATTATTCTGAGGTCAAAAAAATTTTGACTTTGTGGCGGATTTTGCCTTCTGCATTATACTAAGATGTTTTTTTATGAGAAAAAGTAGTCAAAAAAAATTTTGACTTTTATTGGCAGATTTTGACACCTTATTATGCTACTATGGCGATTATTGTGAAATTTTTGAGGTCAAAAAAATGTTTTGACTTTTTTGGCCGTATTTTGATGCCTTTACTATACTATAGCGTTTTTCACGACATTTTGAGGTCGTATTGCGACTTTTTTTGGCCGATTTTTACGCCTTTACTATACTATGACGCGTTTTATGACATTTTGAGGTCAAAAATTTTGACTTTTGTAGCCGATTACGATGCCTTTACTATACTATGGCGTTTTTTATGACATAGCTGAGGTCAAAACAAATTCTGACTTTTTTTTGTCTGATTTTGTTGCCTTTATTATGGCTATGACGTTTTTGCTTATGAAATTTTGAGGTCAAAAAATTTTTTGACTTTTTGGCTGAAAAAAACGCCTTTAATATCTCTATGGACGCGTTTTTATTTTTTATGAAATCTTGAGGTAAAAAATTTTTTTGATCGTTTTTGGCGGATTTTGATCACTCTTTACTACACTATGACATTTTTATGAGATTTGAGATTAAAAAATTTTTGACACAGGCCGATTTTGACGCATATACTATACTATGGCATTTTATATAAGATTTTAGGGTCAGAAAAATTTGAAGCTTTCTTGATTTGACGCCTTTTTTATACTATGACGTTTTTTTATGACATTTTGAGGTCAAAAAAATTTTTTGACTTTTTTATTAATTTTAAAGCCTTACTATACTATAATAGTTTTTTATGACATTTTGAGGTCCAAAAAAATTTTGACTTTTTTGGCAAGATGTGACTACCTGGCCTTTATTATGACATCTTGACGTCAAAATTTTGATTTTTGACCAGCACCTTACTATACTTAACGTTTTTATGACATTTTGAGGTCAAAAATTTTTGACTTTTTGGTGAAAAAAAGCAGCAGCAACTATACTATGGCGCGTTTTACATGACATTTGAGGTCAAAAATACTATTTTTGACTTTTGGGCCGATTTTGACCTTACTATTTACTACTAAGATGTTTTTTATGACATTTTGAGGTCAAAAATTTTTTGACTTTTGATACGATTTTGACGCCTTACTATACTATGACGTTTTTTATGATATTTGAGGTCAAAAATTTTGACTTTTTGTTGGCATTTTGGCATACTACTACTATACTATAGCGTTTTTTATAGATTTTGAGGTCAAAAAAATTACGACTTTTTTGGCTAAGCAGCCTCTACTATACTATAGCGTTTTTTATGACATTTGAGGTCAAAAAATTTGATCTTTTTTGGCGATTTGATGCCTTTACTATACTATGACAGTTTTTACTTATGAAATTTTGAGGTCAAAAATTTTTGACACGTAACGCTATATACTATACTATGGCGTTTTTTATGACATTTGAAGGTCAAAAAATTTTTGACTTTTGGCCGATTTTGACCTTACTATACTATAGCGTTTTTTGCGGCATTTTGAGGTCAAAAAATTTGACTTTTTGGCGATTTTTGATTTTTTACTATACTATACTTTATGAAACATTTGAGTCAAAAAAAATTTGACTTTTGGCATTTGAGGTCAAAAATATATTTGACTTTATGGCTGATGTCAAAAAAAATACTGACTTTTACTATGCATGCCTATGCTTTTTTATGACATTTTGAGGTCAAAAAACTTTTGACTTTTTGGCCGACAAAAGCATATACTACTATACTATGGCGTTTTTATGCAACATTTTGAGGTCAAAAAATTTTTGACTTTTTGGCGGCACGATGCTATCTATACTATGACGTTTTATGACATTTTGAGGTAAAAAAAAATTTGACTTTTTTTTTATGACATTCTCGAAAAAAGCGTATACTATACTATTTTTGACATTTTGAGGTCAAAAAAATTTTGACTTTTTAGGTGAGCATGCCACTATACTATGGCGTTTTTTATGATATTTTGAGGTCAAAAAAATTTTGTGACTTTTTTGGCCGATTTTGACGCCTTACCTATACTATGGCGTTTTTGATGACATTTGAGGTCAAAAATTTTTTGACTTTTGGCAGCGATTTTGGCGCCATTACTATACTATGGCGTTTTTTATGACATTTTGAGGTCAAAAAAATTTTTGACTTTTTGGTGGAATTTTGACGCCTTTACTATACTATGACGTTTTTTATGACAAAAGTAGGTTAAAAATTTTGACTTTAATAGCCGATTTTGACGCCTCTACTATACTATAGCGTTTTTTATGACATTTTGAGGTCCAAAAAATTTTTTGACTTTTTTGGCGATTTTTGACATACTATACTATAGCGTTTTTATGACATTTTGAGGTCAAAAAAAATTTTGACTTTTTGCGCAATTTGGCCTTACTATACTATGATTAAGTTTTTTATGACATTTTGGGTCAAAAAAAATTTTGACTTTTTTAGGTCGAAAAAAAAAGCCTTTACCAATATACTATATTTTTATGACATTTGGAGGTCAAAAAAAATTTTTGACTTTTTTGGCGATTTTGGTAGCCTTACCTACTATACTATGAGCGTTTTTTATGACATTTTTGAGGTCAAAAAATTTTGACTTTTGACCGATTTGGCGATTTTGGCCTACTATACTATGACGTTTTTTATGACATTTTGAGGTCAAAAATTTTGACTTTTTTGACTTATTTTGGCCATGATTTTGAGGTAAAAATTTTTTGACTATGGCTATGGCGTTTTATAGCGTTTTGGCATTTGAGGTCAAAATTTTGAGGTCAAAAAGCCTTACTGTACTATGACGTTTTTTATGACATTTTGAGGTCAAAAAAAAGCATATACTTTACTATACTATTTATGTTTTTATGACATTTGAGTCAAAAATTTTTTGACTTTTTTGGCGATTTTGGCAGCTCTTACTATACTATGACGTTTTTTTTATGACATTTTGAGGTCAAAAAAAATTTTGACTTTTTTAATACGATTTTGGCCTTACTATACTATGATGTTTTTTATGACATTTTGAGGTCAAAAAATTTTGACTTTGGCAGATTTGACTTTATTTTTTTTGACATTTTGATTTTGACGCCTTACTATACTATGACGTTTTTATGACATTTTGAGGTCAAAAAATTTTTGACTTTTTGGCGAAAAAACGCCTTTACTATACTATGACGTTTTTGATGACATTTTGAGGTCAAAAAATTTTTGACTTTTATGGTTAATTTTGATGCCTTACTATACTATGACGTTTTTTATGACATTTTTGAGGTCAAAATTTTTTGACTTTTTGTGGCCGATTTTGGCGCCTTACTATACTATGACGTTTTTTATGACATTTTAGAGGTCAAAAAATTTTGACTTTGGTTTTCCTTGACATTTTGACGCTTCTTACTATACTATGACGTTTTTTATGACATTTTGAGGTGAAAAAATTTTTTGACTTTTTTGGCGGTTTTGCGCCTACTATACTATGGCGCTTTTTATGAAATTTTGAGGGTCAAAAAAAATTTTGACTTTTGACCGAAAAAACATGCCTTTACTATACTATATTTTTTTATGACATTTGAGGTCAAAAAATATTGACTTTTGGCGATTTGAAGCAGCTTTACTATACTATGACGTTTTTTATGAAATTTGGGGTCAAAAAAAATTTGACTTTTTTTGGCCGATTTTGGCGCTTCTTACTATACTATAGCCGTTTTTTATGACATTTTGAGGTCAAAAAAATTTGACTTTTTTTATACTATGGCGTTTTATGATTTTGACATCAAAAATCTTTTTATTTAACATACTATACTATAGCGTTTTTTATGACATTTGAGGTCAAAAAAAAAATTTGACTTTTTGGCGAAAAAATGTCTTATGCATAGCGATTTTATGACACCAAAAAATTTACTATACTATACTAGCGTTTTTACGACATTTTGAGGTCAAAAATTTTTGACTTTTTTGTGGCCGATTTTGATTTTTACTATACTATGGCGCTTTTTTATGACATTTTGAGGTCAAAAAATTTTGACTTTTTTTAGCGATTTTGGCGCTGCTACTATACTATGACGTTTTATGACATTTTGAGGTCAAAAATTTTGACTTTTGTGATTTTACAGCCTTACTATACTATGGCGTTTTTATGTGACATTTTGAGGTCAAAAAATTTGGACTTTTTAGGCCGATTTTGATGCCTTACTATACTATGACGTTTTTATGACATTTGAGGTCAAAAAAATTTTTTGACTTTTGGTGGAAAAAGCAGCCTTACTATACTATGAGCGTTTTTTATATGACATCTTGAGGTCAAAAAATTTTTGACTTTTTGTGCTTGATTTGACGCCTTATTATACTATAGTTTTTTTACTGACATTTTGAGGTCAAAAAATTTTGACTTTAGCCGATTTTGACAGCATACTATACTATGAGTCGTTTTTTATGACATTTGAGGTCAAAAAATTTTGATACTTTTATTGGCCGATTTGACGCAGCCTTACTATACTATGGCGTTTTTTTTGCATGACATTTTGAGGTCAAAAAATTTTTTGACTTTTTTGACCAGATTTTGGCAGCATCTACTATACTATGGCGTTTTTAATGACATTTTGAGGTCAAAAAAGTTTTTACGACTTTTTAGTCCGATTTGGCCTTACTATACTATGGCGTTTTTTATGACATTTTGAGGTCAAAAATTTTTGACTTTTGGCAGTTTTAAAAACTACTATACTATGACGTTTTTTATGACATTTGAGGTCAAAAAAATTTGACTTTTTGACGATTTTAACGCCCACACTATACTATGGCGTTTTTTTATGACATTTTGAGGTCAAAAAAAAATTTTGACTTTTTTTTCTCTGAATAAAACGCCTTACTATACTATGCGACGTTTTTTATGACATTTTGAGGTCAAAATTTTTTTGACTTTTTGGCTGAAAAAACCTTATACTATACTATGATCGTTTTATGAGCATTTTGAGGTGGAAAAATTTTTTACTTTTTGGCGCAATTTTGATACTTATGCTATGACGTTTTATGACATTTTGAGGTCAAAAGTACTGACCGATTTTGGCTGCGCCTTACTATACTATGATCGTTTTTATGACATTTTGAGGTCAAAAAAATTTTGACTTTTTTAGCCGATTTTGGCCTTTTACTATACTATGGCGTTTTTATGACATTTTGAGGTCAAAAAATTTTGACTTTTGTGTGGCCGATTTTGACGCTGCTACTATACTATGACGTTTTTATGACATTTTGAGGTCAAAAAAAATTTTGACTTTTATAGGCGGCATTTGGCCTTACTATATTATGACGTTTTTTAATGACATTTTGAGGTCAAAAAAAATTTGACTTTTTTTTGCGATTTGACACGCTTTACTACTATACTATGACGTTTTTTTATGACATTTGAGGTCAAAAAAAATTTTGGCTTTTTTACATTGCCGATTTACGCATATACTATACTATGGCGTTTTTACATGACATTTTTAGGTCAAAAAAAATTTTTTGACTTTTGGCCCGATTTTTAAACCTTACTATACTATAGCGTTTTTATGACATTTTAAGGTCAAAAAATTTTGACTTTTGGCGGATTTTGACACCTTACTATACTATAGCGTTTTTTATGACATTTTGAGGTCAAAAAATTTGACTTTTTGGCGATTTGGCGCATTACTATACTATGGCGTTTTTAAACTGACATTTGAGGTCAAAAAATTTTTGACTTCAAAAAAAATTTACTATACTATGAGCATTTTATAGACATTTTTTAGGTCAAAAAAATTTGACTTTTTGGCGATTTTGCCACCTTACTATACTATAGCGTTTTTATGACATTTTGAGGTCAAAAAAAAAAAATTTGACTTTGGACTACTATTATGACGTTTTTTATGGCATTTTGAGGTCAAAAAAAATTTTTGACACTTTTTTTTGGTGCATATACTATACTATGGCATTTTTATGAAATTTTGAGGTCAAAAAATTTTGACTTTTTGGCGATTTTGGCTTGCTTACTATACCTATGGCGTTTTTTATGACATCTTGAGGTCAAAAATTTTGACTTTGTGAAAAAAGCGCCTGATTATACTATGGCGTTTTTTGCATGACATTTGAGGTCAAAAATTTTTGACATTTTTGGCGATTTTGGCATATACTATACTGTTAGCGTTTTTTGCATAACATTTTGAGGTCAAAAAATTTTTGACTTTTTTTTTTGACCGATTTTGGCCTTCTACTATACTATGGCGTTTTTTAATGACATTTTGAGGTCAAAAATTTTTGACTTTTTTATTAGCATGTACTAATATATAGCGTTTTTTATGACATTTTGAGGTCAAAAATTTTTTGACTTTTTTGGCTCAACACCTTACTATACTATAGCGTTTTAGCATGACATTTCAGGTCAAAAGATTTTTTAACTTTTTTGGGCAATTTTGACGCCTTACTATACTATGGCGTTTTTACTATATGACATTTTGAGGTCAAAAAATTTTGACTTCATTTTGGCTGAAAAAAACGCCTTACTATACTATGATGTTTTTTTTATGACATTTGAGGTCAAAAATTTTTGACTTTTTTGGCCGATTACGGCCTACACTATACTATAGCGTTTTTATGGCATTTTGAGGTAAAAAAAATGTTGACTTTTTTTTGGCCGATTTTGGCCTTTTACTATACTATGACATTTTTATGACATTTTGAGGTCAAAAAATTTTGACTTTTTTTGGCCGATTTTGGCGTCTTACTATAGTATGGCGTTTTTTTATATTTATTTGATTAAAAAAAAATGTTGACTTTTTGGCGAAAAAAAACGCCTTACTATCTATGATGGCGTTTTATGACATTTTGAGGTCAAAAATTTTTTTTTTTGACTTTTTGGGAATTTGTTGTATACTATACTATAGCGTTTTTTATGACATTTTGAGGTCAAAAAAATTTTGACTTGTTTGACGGAAAAACCTTACTATACTATGATGTTTTTTATGACATTTTGAGGTCAAAAAATTTTTGACGACTTTTTGGCCGATTTTGACGCC
>JAFBJY010000636.1:0-11826 GCA_016801885.1 Toxotes chatareus | reverse complement strand
CCTGAAATGCCACACAGTACAAATCACAGAAACATACTTGAAAACTCTGCGAAATGCTTCTTCTATCAAAATAGTGTTTCCATGCTGGAAACAGTCTTATTTTGACGCCAGCAGCACATTTGATAAACACTGTCATTTCAGCTCAAACGGACTGAAAATTTCACCGCTTCCTGCCATATGAGACTGTTTTTCAGCAGCGCAATTCTGAAAAATGCCACACAGTACAAATCACAGAAACATACTTGAAAACTCTGCGAAATGCTTCTTCTAATGTAAAATAGTGTTTCCATGTTGAAACAGTCTTATTTTGACGCCAGCAGCACATTTGATACAAAGCTGTCATTTCAGCTCAAACGTAAAATTTCACCGCCTTCTTGGCCATATGAGACTGTTTTTCACAGCGCTTGCCCTGAAAGTGCCAGGGTACTGCAAATGACAGAAACACACTTCTGAAAACTCTGCAAAATGCTTCTTCTATCGTAAAATAGTGTTTCCATGCTGGAAACAGTCTTATTTTGACGCCAGCAACATATTTTATACAACACCGCTCATTTCAGCAGCTGATTGAAACGTAAAATTTAAGCGCTTCCAGCCATATGAGACTGTTTTTCACAGCGTGCCCTGAAAATGCCATGCACAGTACAAATCACAGAAACATACTTGAAAACTCTGCAAATGCTTCTTCTATCAAAATAGTGTTTCCATGCTGGAAACAGTCTTATTTTGACGCCAGCAACATATTTTAGACACACCGCTCATTTCAGCACTAACTGACTGAAACTTGCCACTTAAGCGTTCCCAGCCATATGAGACTGTGTGTTCAGACACAGCGTGCCCTGAAAATGCCAATGCACAGTACAAATCACAGAAACATACTTGAAAACTCTGCAAATGCTTCTTCTATCGAAAAATAGTGTTTCCATGCTGGAAACAGTCTTATTTTGACGCCAGCAGCACATTTGATACAAAGCTGCTCATTTCAGCTCAAACGGTAAAATTTCACCGCTCCTGGCCATATGAGACTGTTTTTCACAGCGCAGCCCTGAAAATGCCACACAGTACAAATCACAGAAACATACTTGAAAACTCTGCAAAATGCTTCTTCTAATGTAAAATAGTGTTTCCATGCTGGAAACAGTCTTATTTTTGACGCCAGCAGCACATTTGATACAAAGCTGTCATTTCAGCTCAAACGGTAAAATTTCACCGCTCCTGGCCATATGAGACTGTTTTTCACAACGCTTGCCCTGAAAAGTGCCAGGTACTGCAAATCACAGAAAACACACGGGAAAACTCTGCAAAATGCTTCTTCTATCGTAAAATAGTGTTTCCATGCTGGAAACAGTCTTATTTTGACGCCAGCAACATATTTTAGACACAACTGCTTCATTTCAGCACTAACTGACTGAAACTTGCTGCTTTAAGCGTTTCAGCCATTCTCTGTGTGTTCAGACACAGCAGCCCTGAAAATGCCACACAGTACAAATCACAGAAACATACTTGAAAACTCTGCGAAATGCTTCTTCTAATGTAAAATAGTGTTTCCGTGCTGAAACAGTCTTATTTTGACGCCAGCAGCACATTTGATACAAAGCTGTCATTTCAGCTCAAACGGTAAAATTTCACCGCTCCTGGCCATATGAGACTGTGTTTTCACAGCGCTGCCCTGAAAATGCCACACAGTACAAATCACAGAAACATACTTGAAAACTCTGCATGAAATGCTTCTTCTATCGTAAAATAGTGTTTCCATGCTGGAAACAGTCTTATTTTGACGCCAGCAACATATTTTAGACACACCGCTCATTTCAGCACTAACTGACTGAAACTTGCCGCTTTAAGCTTTTCCAGCCATTCTCTGTGTGTTCAGACACAGCGCAGCCCTGAAAATGCCACACAGTACAAATCACAGAAACATACTTGAAAACCTCTGCGAAATGCTTCTTCTAATGTAAAATAGTGTTTCCATGTTGGAAACAGTCTTATTTTGACGCCAGCAGCACATTTGATACAAAGCTGTCATTTCAGCTCAAACGGTAAAATTTCACCGCTCCTGGCCATATGAGACTGTTTTTCACAGCGCAGCTCTGAAAATGCCACACAGTACAAATCACAGAAACATACTTGAAAAAACTCTGCAAAATGCTTCTTCTAATGTAAAAATAGTGTTTCCATGCTGGAAACAGTCTTATTTTGACGCCAGCAACATATTTTAGACACACCGCTCATTTCAGCACTAACTGACTGAAACTTGCCGCTTTCAGCTGCTTTCCAGCCATTCTCTGTGTGTTCAGACACAGCGTGTTCCCTGAAAATGCCACACAGTACAAATCACAGAAACATACTTGAAAACTCTGCGAAATGCTTCTTCTAATGTAAAATAGTGTTTCCATGCTGGAAACAGTCTTATTTTGACGCCAGCAGCACATTTGATACAAAGCTGTCATTTCAGCTCAAACGGTAAAATTTCACCGCTCCTGGCCATATGAGACTGTTTTTCACAGCGCGTGCCCTGAAAATGCCACACAGTACAAACAAATCACAGAAACATACTTGAAAACTCTGCAAATGCTTCTTCTAATGTAAAATAGTGTTTCCATGCTGGAAACAGTCTTATTTTGACGCCAGCAACATATTTTAGACACACCGTCATTTCAGCACTAACTGACTGAAACTTGCCGCTTTAAGCGCTTTCAGCCATTCTCTGTGTGTTCAGACACAGCGTGTGCCCTGAAAATGCCACACAGTACAAATCACAGAAACATACTTGAAAACTCTGCTAAATGCTTCTTCTATCGTAAAATAGTGTTTCCATGCTGGAAACAGTCTTATTTTGACGCCAGCAGCACATTTGATACAAAGCTGTCATTTCAGCTCAAACGGTAAAATTTCACCGCTCCTGGCCATATGAGACTGTTTTTCACAACGCTTGCCCTGAAAGTGCCAGGTACTACAAATGACAGAAACACACGGGAAAACTCTGCAAAATGCTTCTTCTAATGTAAAATAGTGTTTCCATGCTGGAAACAGTCTTATTTTGACGCCAGCAACATATTTTAGACACACCGCTCATTTCAGCACTAACTGACTGAAACTTGCCGCTTTAAGCGCTTTCCAGCCATTCTCTGTGTGTTCAGACACAGCGCAGCCCTGAAAATGCCACACAGTACAAATCACAGAAACATACTTGAAAACTCTGCGTAAATGCTTCTTCTATCGTAAAATAGTGTTTCCATGCTGGAAACAGTCTTATTTTGACGCCAGCAGCACATTTGATACAAAGCTGTCATTTCAGCTCAAACGGTAAAATTTCACCCGCTCCTGGCCATATATGAGACTGTTTTTCACAGCGCAGTGCAGCCCTGAAAATGCCACACAGCACAAATCACAGAAACATACTTGAAAACTCATGCAAAATGCTTCTTCTAATGTAAAATAGTGTTTCCATGCTGGAAACAGTCTTATTTTGACGCCAGCAGCACATTTGATACAAAGCTGTCATTTCAGCTCAAACGGTAAAATTTCACCGCTCCTGGCCATATGAGACTGTTTTCGCTTACAGCGTGCAGCCCTGAAAATGCCACACAGTACAAATCACAGAAACATACTTGAAAACTCTGCAAAATGCTTCTTCTATCGTAAAATAGTGTTTCCATGCTGGAAACAGTCTTATTTTGACGCCAGCAACATTTGATAGAAAGCTGTCATTTCAGCACTAACGAAAATTTCACCGCTTTTGCTGCTTCAGCCATTCTCTGTGTGTTCAGACACAGCGTGTGCCCTGAAAATGCCACACAGTACAAATCACAGAAACATACTTGAAAACTCTGCGAAATGCTTCTTCTAATAAAATAGTGTTTCCATGCTGGAAACAGTCTTATTTTGACGCCAGCAACATATTTTAGACAAAGCTGTCATTTCAGCACAAACGGACTAAAATTTCACCGCTTCTGGCCATATCTCTGTGTTTTTGGGACACAGCGCTTGCCCTGAAAATGCCACACAGTACAAATCACAGAAACATACTTGAAAACTCTGCAAAATGCTTCTTCTAATGTAAAATAGTGTTTCCATGCTGGAAACAGTCTTATTTTGACGCCAGCAGCACATTTGATACAAAGCTGTCATTTCAGCTCAAACGGTAAAATTTCACCGCTCCTGGCCATATGAGACTGTTTTTCACAACGCTTGCCCTGAAAATGCCACACAGTACAAATGACAGAAACATACGGAAAACTCTGCAAAATGCTTCTTCTAATGTAAAATAGTGTTTCCATGCTGGAAACAGTCTTATTTTGACGCCAGCAACATATTTTAGACACAACCGTTCATTTCAGCACTAACTGACTGAAACTTGCCGCTTTAAGCGCTTCCAGCCATTCTCTGTGTGTTCAGACACACAGCGCAGCCCTGAAAATGCCACACAGTACAAATCACAGAAACATACTTGAAAACTCTGCAAAATGCTTCTTCTAATGTAAAATAGTGTTTCCATGCTGGAAACAGTCTTATTTTGACGCCAGCAGCACATTTGATACAAAGCTGTCATTTCAGCTCAAACGGTAAAATTTCACCGCTCCTGGCCATATGAGACTGTTTTTTCACAGCGCAGCCCTGAAAATGCCACACAGTACAAATCACAGAAACATACTTGAAAACTCTGCAAAATGCTTCTTCTAATGTAAAATAGTGTTTCCATGCTGAAACAGTCTTATTTTGACGCCAGCAACATATTTTAGACAAAGCTGTCATTTCAGCACAAACTGACTGAAATTTCAAGCGCTTCCAGCCATATCTCTGTGTGTTCAGACACAGCGCAGCCCTGAAAATGCCACACAGTACAAATCACAGAAACATACTTGAAAACTCTCATGCAAAATGCTTCTTCTAATGTAAAATAGTGTTTCCATGCTGGAAACAGTCTTATTTTGACGCCAGCAGCACATTTGATACAAAGCTGTCATTTCAGCTCAAACGGTAAAATTTCACCGCTCCTGGCCATATGAGACTGTTTTTCAGCCACAGCGTAAGCCCTGAAAATGCCACACAGTACAAATCACAGAAACATACTTGAAAACTCTGCAAATGCTTCTTCTAATGTAAAATAGTGTTTCCATGCTGGAAACAGTCTTATTTTGACGCCAGCAACATATTTTAGAAACACTGCTCATTTCAGCACAAACTGACTGAAACTTTCACCGCTTTTGGCCATATGAGCCATTCTCTGTGTGTTCAGACACAGCGCAGCCCCTGAAAATGCCACACAGTACAAATCACAGAAACATACTTGAAAACTCTGCGAAATGCTTCTTCTAATGTAAAATAGTGTTTCCATGCTGGAAACAGTCTTATTTTGACGCCAGCAGCATATTTGATACAAAGCTGTCATTTCAGCTCAAACGGTAAAATTTCACCGCTCCTGGCCCATATGAGACTGTTTTCACAGCGTGTGCCCTGAAAATGCCACACAGTACAAATCACAGAAACATACTTGAAAACTCTGCAAAATGCTTCTTCTAATGTAAAATAGTGTTTCCATGCTGGAAACAGTCTTATTTTGACGCCAGCAACATATTTTAGAAACACCGCTGTCATTTCAGCACTAACTGACTGAAACTTGCCGCTTTTAAGCCGCTTCCAGCCATTCTCTGTGTGTTCAGACACAGCGTGCCCTGAAAATGCCACACAGTACAAATCACAGAAACATACTTGAAAACTCTGCGAAATGCTTCTTCTAATGTAAAATAGTGTTTCCATGCTGGAAACAGTCTTATTTTGACGCCAGCAGCACATTTGATACAAAGCTGTCATTTCAGCTCAAACGGTAAAATTTCACCGCTCCTGGCCATATGAGACTGTTTTTCACAGCGCAGCCCTGAAAATGCCACACACTACAAATCACAGAAACATACTTGAAAACTCTGCAAAATGCTTCTTCTAATGTAAAATAGTGTTTCCATGCTGGAAACAGTCTTATTTTGACGCCAGCAACATATTTTAGAAAACACCGCTCATTTCAGCACTAACTGACTGAAACTTGCCGCTTTAAGCTGCTTCCAGCCATTCTCTGTGTGTTCAGACACAGCGTGTGCCCTGAAAATGCCACACAGTACAAATCACAGAAACATACTTGAAAACTCTGCGAAATGCTTCTTCTAATGTAAAATAGTGTTTCCATGCTGGAAACAGTCTTATTTTGACGCCAGCAGCACATTTGATACAAAGCTGTCATTTCAGCTCAAACGGTAAAATTTCACCGCTCCTGGCCATATGAGACTGACTTTTTGTCACAGCTGCAGCCCTGAAAATGCCACACAGTACAAATCACAGAAACATACTTGAAAACTCTGCGAAATGCTTCTTCTCGTGTAAAATAGTGTTTCCATGCTGGAAACAGTCTTATTTTGACGCCAGCAACATATTTTAGAAACACCGCTCATTTCAGCACTAACTGACTGAAACTTGCCGCTTTAAGCGCTTTCCAGCCATTCTCTGTGTGTTCAGACACAGCGTGCCCTGAAAATGCCACACAGTACAAATCACAGAAACATACTTGAAAACTCTGCGAAATGCTTCTTCTAATGTAAAATAGTGTTTCCATGCTGGAAACAGTCTTATTTTGACGCCAGCAGCACATTTGATACAAAGCTGTCATTTCAGCTCAAACGGTAAAATTTCACCGCTCCTGGCCATATGAGACTGTTTGTTCACAGCGCGCAGCCCTGAAAATGCCACACAGTACAAATCACAGAAACATACTTGAAAACTCTGCAAAATGCTTCTTCTATCGTAAAATAGTGTTTCCATGCTGGAAACAGTCTTATTTTGACGCCAGCAGCATATTTGATACAAAGCTGTCATTTCAGCTCAAACGGTAAAATTTCACCGCTCCTGGCCATATGAGACTGTTTTTCACACAGCGTGTGCCCTGAAAATGCCACACAGTACAAATCACAGAAACATACTTGAAAACTCTGCAAAATGCTTCTTCTATCAAAATAGTGTTTCCATGCTGGAAACAGTCTTATTTTGACGCCAGCAGCATATTTGATACAAAGCTGCTCATTTCAGCTCAAACGGTAAAATTTCACCGCTCCTTCCATATGAGACTGTTTTTCACACAGCGCAGCCCTGAAAATGCCACACACAGTACAAATCACAGAAACATACTTGAAAACTCTCTGCAAAATGCTTCTTCTATCGTAAAATAGTGTTTCCATGCTGGAAACAGTCTTATTTTGACGCCAGCAGCACATTTGATACAAAGCTGTCATTTCAGCTCAAACGGTAAAATTTCACCGCTTCCTGGCCATATGAGACTGTGTTTCAGCGACAGCGCAGCCCCTGAAAATGCCACACAGTACAAATCACAGAAACATACTTGAAAACTCTGCGAAATGCTTCTTCTAATGTAAAATAGTGTTTCCATGCTGGAAACAGTCTTATTTTGACGCCAGCAACATATTTTAGACACACCTGTCATTTCAGCTCAAACGACTGAAATTTCACCGCTTTGGCCATAGCCATTCTCTGTGTTTCACACACAGCGTGTGCCCTGAAAATGCCACACAGTACAAATCACAGAAACATACTTGAAAACTCTGCGAAATGCTTCTTCTAATGTAAAATAGTGTTTCCATGCTGGAAACAGTCTTATTTTGACGCCAGCAGCACATTTGATACAAAGCTGTCATTTCAGCTCAAACGGACTAAAATTTCACCGCTCCTGGCCATATGAGACTGTTTTTCAGGGACACAGCGCAGCCCTGAAAATGCCACACAGTACAAATCACAGAAACATACTTGAAAACTCTGCAAATGCTTCTTCTAATGTAAAATAGTGTTTCCATGCTGGAAACAGTCTTATTTTGACGCCAGCAGCACATTTGATACAAAGCTGTCATTTCAGCTCAAACGGTAAAATTTCACCGCTCCTGGCCATATGAGACTGTCTCTGTGTGTTCAGACACAGCGTGCCCTGAAAATGCCACACAGTACAAATCACAGAAACATACTTGAAAAACTCTGCAAAATGCTTCTTCTAATGTAAAATAGTGTTTCCATGCTGGAAACAGTCTTATTTTGACGCCAGCAACATATTTTAGAAACACCGCTCATTTCAGCACTAACTGACTGAAACTTGCCGCTTTTAAGCCATTTCCAGCCATTCTCTGTGTGTTCAGACACAGCGTGCCCTGAAAATGCCACACAGTACAAATCACAGAAACATACTTGAAAACTCTGCGAAATGCTTCTTCTAATGTAAAATAGTGTTTCCATGTTGGAAACAGTCTTATTTTGACGCCAGCAGCACATTTGATACAAAGCTGTCATTTCAGCTCAAACGGTAAAATTTCACCGCTCCTGGCCATATGAGACTGTTTTTCCACAGCTGCAGCCCTGAAAATGCCACACAGTACAAATCACAGAAACATACTTGAAAACTCTGCAAAATGCTTCTTCTAATGTAAAATAGTGTTTCCATGCTGGAAACAGTCTTATTTTGACGCCAGCAACATATTTTAGAAACACTGCTCATTTCAGCACTAACTGACTGAAACTTGCCGCTTTTAAGCGCTTCCAGCCATTCTCTGTGTGTTCAGACAGCGTGTGCCCTGAAAATGCCACACAGTACAAATCACAGAAACATACTTGAAAACTCTGCGAAATGCTTCTTCTAATGTAAAATAGTGTTTCCATGCTGGAAACAGTCTTATTTTGACGCCAGCAGCACATTTGATACAAAGCTGTCATTTCAGCTCAAACGGTAAAATTTCACCGCTCCTGGCCATATGAGACTGTTTTTCACAACGCTTGCCCTGAAAATGCCAGGGTACAAATCACAGAAACATACTTGAAAACTCTGCAAAATGCTTCTTCTAATGTAAAATAGTGTTTCCATGCTGGAAACAGTCTTATTTTGACGCCAGCAGCACATTTGATACAAAGCTGTCATTTCAGCTCAAACGGTAAAATTTCACCGCTCCTGGCCATATGAGACTGTTTTTGTCACACAGCGCAGCCCTGAAAATGCCACACAGTACAAATCACAGAAACATACTTGAAAAACTCTGCAAAATGCTTCTTCTAATAAAATAGTGTTTCCATGCTGGAAACAGTCTTATTTTGACGCCAGCAACATATTTTAGAAACACCGCTCATTTCAGCACTAACTGACTGAAACTTGCCGCTTTTAAGCTGCTTCCAGCCATTCTCTGTGTGTTTGGGACACAGCGTGCCCTGAAAATGCCACACAGTACAAATCACAGAAACATACTTGAAAACTCTGCAAATGCTTCTTCTAATGTAAATAGTGTTTCCATGCTGGAAACAGTCTTATTTTGACGCCAGCAGCACATTTGATACAAAGCTGTCATTTCAGCTCAAACGGTAAAATTTCACCGCTCCTGGCCATATGAGACTGTTTTTCACAGCGCAGCCCTGAAAATGCCACACACAGTACAAATCACAGAAACATACTTGAAAAACTCTCTGCAAAATGCTTCTTCTAATGTAAAATAGTGTTTCCATGCTGGAAACAGTCTTATTTTGACGCCAGCAACATATTTTAGAAACACTGTTCATTTCAGCACTAACTGACTGAAACTTGCCGCTTTACCGTTTCCAGCCATTCTCTGTGTGTTCAGACACAGCGTGCCCCTGAAAATGCCACACAGTACAAATCACAGAAACATACTTGAAAACTCTGCGAATGCTTCTTCTAATGTAAAATAGTGTTTCCATGCTGGAAACAGTCTTATTTTGACGCCAGCAGCACATTTGATACAAAGCTGTCATTTCAGCTCAAACGGTAAAATTTCACCGCTCCTGGCCATATGAGACTGTTTTTCACAGCGCGCAGCCCTGAAAATGCCACACAGTACAAATCACAGAAACATACTTGAAAACTCTGCAAAATGCTTCTTCTAATGTAAAATAGTGTTTCCATGCTGGAAACAGTCTTATTTTGACGCCAGCAACATATTTTAGAAACACCGCTCATTTCAGCACTAACTGACTGAAACTTGCCGCTTTTAAGCGCTTTCCAGCCATTCTCTGTGTGTTCAGACACAGCGTGTGCCCTGAAAATGCCACACAGTACAAATCACAGAAACATACTTGAAAACTCTGCAAAATGCTTCTTCTAATGTAAAATAGTGTTTCCATGCTGGAAACAGTCTTATTTTGACGCCAGCAGCACATTTGATACAAAGCTGTCATTTCAGCTCAAACGGTAAAATTTCACCGCTCCTGGCCATATGAGACTGTTTTTCACAGCGTGTGCCCTGAAAGTGCCACAGTACAAATCACAGAAACATACTTGAAAACTCTGCAAAATGCTTCTTCTAATGTAAAATAGTGTTTCCATGCTGGAAACAGTCTTATTTTGACGCCAGCAACATATTTTAGAAACACCGTTCATTTCAGCACTAACTGACTGAAACTTGCTGCTTTTAAGCGTTTCCAGCCATTCTCTGTGTGTCAGACACAGCGCAGCCCTGAAAATGCCACACAGTACAAATCACAGAAACATACTTGAAAAACTCTCTGCGAAATGCTTCTTCTATCGTAAAATAGTGTTTCCATGCTGGAAACAGTCTTATTTTGACGCCAGCAGCATATTTGATACAAAGCTGTCATTTCAGCTCAAACGGTAAAATTTCACCGCTCCTGGCCATATGAGACTGTTTTTCACAACGTGTGCCCTGAAAATGCCAGGTACTGCAAATCACAGAAACATACTTGAAAACTCTGCAAAATGCTTCTTCTATCGTAAATAGTGTTTCCATGCTGGAAACAGTCTTATTTTGACGCCAGCAGCATATTTGATACAAAGCTGTCATTTCAGCTCAAACGGACTAAAATTTCACCGCTCCTGGCCATATGAGACATTCTCTGTGTTTCAGACACAGCGCCCCTGAAAATGCCACACAGTACAAATCACAGAAACATACTTGAAAACTCTGCAAAATGCTTCTTCTAATGTAAATAGTGTTTCCATGCTGGAAACAGTCTTATTTTGACGCCAGCAGCACATTTGATACAAAGCTGTCATTTCAGCTCAAACGGTAAAATTTCACCGCTCCTGGCCATATGAGACTGTTTTGAAAGAAGAAACAGCGTGCAAACTCCTGAAAATGCCACACAGTACAAATCACAGAAACATACTTGAAAACTCTGCAAATGCTTCTTCTAATGTAAATAGTGTTTCCATGCTGGAAACAGTCTTATTTTGACGCCAGCAGCATATTTTAGAAACACCGTCATTTCAGCACTAACTGACTGAAACTTCACCGCTTTAAGCGCTTATTCTCTGTGTGTTCACACAGCGTGCCCTGAAAATGCCACACAGTACAAATCACAGAAACATACTTGAAAAACTCTGCGAAATGCTTCTTCTAATGTAAAATAGTGTTTCCATGCTGGAAACAGTCTTATTTTGACGCCAGCAGCACATTTGATACAAAGCTGTCATTTCAGCTCAAACGGTAAAATTTCACCGCTTCCTGGCCATATGAGACTGTTTTTCACAACGCAGTGCCCTGAAAATGCCACACAGTACAAATCACAGAAACATACTTGAAAACTCTGCAAAATGCTTCTTCTAATGTAAAATAGTGTTTCCATGCTGGAAACAGTCTTATTTTGACGCCAGCAACATATTTTAGAAACACCGCTCATTTCAGCACTAACTGACTGAAACTCACCGCTTTTAAGCGCTTCCAGCCATTCTCTCTGTGTGTTCAGACACAGCGTGTGCCCTGAAAATGCCACACAGTACAAATCACAGAAACATACTTGAAAACTCTGCGAAATGCTTCTTCT
>JAFBJY010000635.1:0-11835 GCA_016801885.1 Toxotes chatareus | reverse complement strand
CCTTAACCAACAATACAATTAATGTCTCCATTTACTCTTTTACCAGAAAACGACCTTTTGACCTCCCCTCCAGGTCGGGCCCCACGGACAGCATTCACCACCCGACCTGTATCTGATTAACTGCAAGGCTCACCTGAACTATAATGTCTCCTCAGCACCAGGAGGAACCAGGGCAAACCAGCCAATCACCCCTGGGGAGGAAGAGGAATCAGAAACTTACACCAACAAACATACTTTGTCATCTAACAT
Organism: Toxotes chatareus; assembly: GCA_016801885.1. Taxonomy (NCBI): domain Eukaryota; kingdom Metazoa; phylum Chordata; class Actinopteri; family Toxotidae; genus Toxotes; species Toxotes chatareus. The sequence goes on along the minus strand of JAFBJY010000635.1, from coordinate 11,586 downwards.
CAAAATCATACTCACCCACTTTTCGACAGGTCCTCATACAAATACGGGTATACTCACACACACATATATATAAATACACATATAAAACACTTAACTCACAATACAAAAACAAAACCGAGAGGGGGACCCAGACCCACCAACTATAATAATAATAACACTATAAAACTCCTTTACTCACCTCTCCCGTTCTTCCTCCACATTATTCCTCTTCACCCACCTTAAAATAAGATTCTAATGACTTACTGGATTGATCTGTCTCTTTAAGAAACTGAACCAGGTACACCCCCTAACCCTAACCAATCAGATAGAGCCACTGAAGCTTGGGGGAGGGAACCTGTTTTCCCTCCCTCAAGCTTTCAAAAATGGCTGGGCCCTGTTGCCACCGCATACCCCTCTGAAGAAGCAGTATTCAACTGCGAAACGTTAGGGCATCTGGGCTGAACAGGACTAAACCAAGGACCTGTTTTTAATTTGATTTTAAGGATTTTTCAAGTACCCACTCACAAGTAACCTTGCAGTGTGGCTTTTAAATCCTTTTTATTATTGTTTTATATTTTTTTATTGTTTTATTCCAATAAAGTTAATTTTAACAGTTGGAGCGAGTCACCTCATCACAGGGACTTTTTAATTTTCACCAACCTGGATTTTAACACCTCTGGAATCTTCAAAAGATACAAACTGAACTGTTGTAGGCCTACTAACCTCTCTCCAGCTACAAACCAGCAGACTCCATCTTGCAGACTCTGGGGAGGGACAGCCACCAGCAGCTACTCCTGAGGCCTGCTAATCCAGGACCCCGGCCTGTGGAGCCATCGGGCCCAGGCACAGGTAGGCTCGCTCTAACCATGGTTTTTATCCGCAGGTCCGAGGCAGTCCGGTTCAGCCTACCGGTGAGCAGCAGAGGCCCTAGGGAAGACAGAGACACCAACACAGAGCACTCAGATAGACAGGGAACACACAGGATGAACAGACACACCACCACTACTACTACACTCACTCAACCACGGGCAGCACTGGATGAAGCTAGCAGACAGGCAGCTAAGAATTTTTTAAATTGTTACAAGCAATACATCACAAGCAGATTATAGACAAAGCTATCACCACCCAGAATCCACCTCAGGGCATGTATAAGCAGGTCAGAAAATTAACCACCTTTATCAAACCCTCCTCTCCGTCTGAGGAGGTCACACAGGCCATTGCAGCTAACACAGACACCTGGATGAACAGAAACCTTCAGATTTTATTAGAACACTACACAAATATCATTTTTTCACTCAGTACCACTCCTTTTCATCGCACGGCATTTAACGTTGCAACCAACTGGGCAAGGAAAAGATACAAATCCAAACTACATCCACACACTATACAGGAAGCGGAGAATTTGCTACAATCCTCCGACAACCGGCCACTTACCTCCTTTTCTCCAGCTCGTCCGTCTGCACCTCTGCCCATGGGGGAGACGGGTCCCAGGGGTTTGAACCTGGGGGACACACAGGAGTTTCCACCGCTACCCACCTCTGAGAGGCCAACGTCCTATCAGAAATCATTATACCTTGGTCCTAAACCAACATTAGTTGACCATGTTATTAATAACCAAGAGGTAGGACTAACAGCTATTCCTCCCCCTCAGAATCAATCTACCCCTAAAACAATAGAACACTCCTCATGGCCTCCTTCCATCTTAAGGGAGAAATTTTTAATTCCACTCTCTCCCATAGTTAAGGTTAGGAGGCTTAAAGGGACAGAGACGATCTATCCAGTACCCCAGGTGCAACCCCACCTCTCGAACCCTTTACCTGATTCCTTTTCCTCCTCCATGGCGTGTCCTGCACCTCTCCTCCTCCTCCCCTCCATGCAGCTCTCCCCTCCTCCCCCCCTCTCTGACAGCGTCCCGGGAGGAGGAAACCCCTTGGGAGAAACAGGCCCTGGTCCTCATAGGTCAGATTCTGGGGAGGACTTTGCCATCCCCAAGACCTCAGGAAAACCTTGGAAAGAAAAACGGAAAAGGAGATCCCTCACTAAGCCAAAGCCTAAACAAAAAGAAATAGCACCACCTACAGACCAGTCATCTCCCATAAACAGAATTCATTTATCCAATGTAGCTGTTTTAGATGAGGAACCACTACTCATGTCACTAACTCCTGACTTACCTGTTCCACCTATAGGACCCACGACAGCGCCTGGCCTGCACCTGGATCCCCAGCCGGAGGTAGTGGTGACCCCACCTATTCAACCAGAAGTGGGGGGAAAACACATGATGAGATATGGGTCTGATAAGCATAATAATGCTGACGACCTTCACAAAAATATCATCTCTGACCCCCCACTTCAAAATCCCCACTTACCTTTCTGGCAAACGGGGCCTCCAGAACCACCAGGTGCTGTTACCCCCGACACCCACAGTAGACAAAGTCAGAATACAGGACAGTTCCAGTTCCAATTTAGACATACTCACACCAACTTACCATAAAGCTAGACAGGGAGCCAAGCTAACAGACTGGAGTCTCCGAGGCACAAAGCCAATCTGGTTCATCGGAGACTCCAACCTGAACCGCATCCCACCATACAGCAATCAGCAGATACAAATAGACAGCTACCCTGGAGCCACCACTTACCACCTCTGGAAGCTCCTGGAGAAAACTCCCCCTCACCCACATGTGAAGGTGGTGGTGTTGTCTGTGGGCCTTAACAACAAAGACCAGGACCCACACAAAACCACAAATAAACAGTTACGGATGGCATATAGGAAAGCCCAGGCAGTATTTCCCAATGCGGGCATTTTCATCCCACTCATCAATTTCTCCCCAGGTCTCCCGCAGGAGCAGAGAAAACATTTAACAGCTATCAATCAATGCATTTCTACCCACCTTCCATCACTCGATTCTATCCCAGATAATCAGTTTAATACAACTTCAGATAATATTCACTGGACAACACCGACAGCAAAAGCAATATTCAAACACTGGTGCTCACGACTACAGTTAAAGAATTTTTAAACTCACCTCAGCCGAAACAGGTACGCGGCAGAGAGATTAATTGCTCTCTCTCCTCCGCGTTGCCGCTCCCCTCGTCACCTCCTTCCGCGACTGTAACCGTGCCACATCCGAATCACCATAGATCACCTGCGCAAAACCAGGCTGCTGCCGTCACCGAGAACACCCCGCTCCCTCCGTCCCCAGACCTGACTTGGGGATCAGAATCAAATATTCTCAATTTAGCCACGCTATTTCACCCAAACCCTGCCCAAATTGCTCTGCTGGAGAAGGGCCTAACTTACATCCCCGCCCCCCTGTCCTTCGACATGGAGGAACTCCGCAGAGACATCTATCAATACCACCGGAAAATTAAAATACTGGATCACTTTCAAAACCAAAAATCTGATGAAAAACCATTTACCCTCCCATCGAATTGGGAACCCGCGTGGGACCACCTAGACAACAGGATAAAACGTCTCATTTCCACCGACATACATACGCGCTAAATAGATATACCCCGGCCAGAATACAAACTCGTAATAATGTAACTGGTCAGGAAGAACGGAAAATCATAGAATCAATCCAAAATAACCCGCATATTATCATTAAACCAGCAGACAAAGGCTCCAAAATAGTAATTATGGACAGACAGCAGTACGCGCTCGAAGCGAACAGACAATTACAAAACAATAAATATTACAAACCGATTACAGCCAGTCTCCAACAGCCGACGCAAGCCAAAATCCGGACCATAGTTCACAATTTATATAGCAAAAAGTACATTTCAGCCAAACAACGGGACTTCCTGTTCGGCTCAGACAATCCACGGGAACGCCGTTTCTACCTCCTCCCGAAAATTCACAAGGAACCACATACGTGGACAGTACCGAATATCATTCCTCCAGGCAGACCAATCGTATCAGACTGTAATAGCATAACATACAACGTATCTCAATACATCGACTCGTTTTTAGGACCACTTTCCACTAAGCATCCAAGTTATTTAAAGGACACTTACCATTTCATTGATAAAATCCGTCCTCTGCTCCTGCCGGAGAACGCCATCCTCTTCACCATCGACATAGACAGTCTTTACACAAACATTGACACAGTTATGGGTTTACAGACAATACGTACAATTTTCAATAGATACCCGGACAATTGCAGGCCCGATAATGAAATCATACAACTATTGGAAATCTGCCTAACATGTAATGACTTTTCATTTGACAACCAACTATACTTACAGGTCCACGGCACAAGCAATGGGCCACAGGTACGCACCATCCCACGCAAACCTCTATATGAGTGAGTGGGAGAGAGGTGCCCTCTGAAATGCCCCCTACAACCATTATTTTACTTCCGTTTTCTGGATGACATCATCGGAGCATGGGCACACGGTGAAGCCAAATTCCTAGAATTTGTTAATATTTTAAATACTCACCATCCATCAATTAAAATAAAGCACACATTGGATCATAATAATATAAACTTTCTGGACACTACAGTATTCTTTCAATTAACAGATAAAAATAAAAACAACTTCTTACCAAAGTGTACTTCAAACCCACCGACACCCATGCTCTCTTGCATAAATCCAGCTATCACCCAAACACACCTTTAAAGGCATCGTAAAATCACAAATCATCAGATTTCACAGAATATGTTCACTCCAATCCGACTTTCACAATGCAATCTCAATTCTGTTCACCTGCCTCAGACGGAGGGGTTACTCCCGTCGATTCCTCCACACGGTCAAGAGCACCACGCTGGCGACCATCCACTCTCCAACAGGTGTCAATAACCCCCACTTACAGTTAGGAAATGACGACAACCCAACCCCAGGAAGTGACGCAGTCATCCCTTTAATCAGCACCTTTTCCAAACAATACATTGAACTCCAACATTCACTTAAAAACAATTTTCAGAAAACTTTATTAAATCATCCAACATTTACAAATTGCACCATAATCTCGGCCCTAAGGAAAAACAAAAACCTCAAAGATGTTTTGGTACAGGCCTCCTTCAAAAGACACACAATTACTCATAATAGACCCCAACCTCACTGGACCTTCAAACAAACCAAATTCCTCTTCAATCCACACAGTGGCAGGGGCATCTCAGTGAAAAGGCACCTCTCTCCCCGGGACAGCAACGCCATCTACTGCCTGGAGTGCGAAGAATGCCATCTATTATACATAGGAGAAACAGTCAACAGCATTCAGAATAGAATTAAACAACACATATACAATATTAAAGGAGACACATTACATACCCCGCTAACCACACACTTCCGCACACACCCCACACACCGACTCAGAGCAATGGGCCTGGAAAGTTGCCCCACCTGGACGGGAGGTCAACGCAGGTGGAGGGAGGGGTGGTGGATTGACCGTTTGAAAACTAGGGCCCCCATGGGCCTGAATGTCAGGTGAGGGGTGTGGGAGGGGGGAGAGTTGGGAGATGAGCGACAGCCATCAGCCATGCCACCTACAGAGGAGAAGCACCACAAATACAATAAAGGACTTTAATAAAGAACATTTTATTGCTCATGATTCTTAAATGTACTGACTCTGCCACAAAATATTGTGATTTTTAATCTGGTTCTTTTATTATAGCACTTATTTTACACTTTTTAAGAAACTTACTCACAATATGCTTTTAAAATCCCCCCGTCTCCCTCCTTTTTTAAAAAATAAATCTATGCAAGGGAGTAAAAGGTCATGGTTTTATCCCATTTTTATTTATATGTATATATTGTAATGCATGCTTTTAAATGGTGCTTACTTGTTTATAGATTTTATGATCTCAGCACTTATCTTCTTTTATGAGAAATATATATATGTGTGTGTGTGTGTGAATTTTTATTGTTGATTTTAGCACTTTTCTTATGTTTGCAGTGACGTAAAGCACTTTTTTTTTAATATATGTAAGCACTTAGGATAAACCCACCTTTTACGCCATGCTCCACCGGGAATCTATGGGGATCCCATGCATCCAGGGACAAGAGAATCCTTAATAAACAATACATACCTAAACAAGGATGATTGCCATTTTAATGATCGGACCCAGAGCCCTGAGCCAGTGCAATTTTAACCACAAATATGGACAAATTAAAAACCATAACCCATAAAACCTAACCTAATTACACGTAAAGCTAACTAATGGCTAATTTTTTGAAACACCCGCTAACTAAGCAAAAACAAAACAAAAGCTAAGTATAGCACCAATGGAGCTGAGATACGGCTAATTTTTTCAGGGCTCCAGGGTGGCAGTGTTAATCTCAGGGTCGAAGGCCTGTGCATTCACTGCCCTCCTTAGGGAGGGTAGTTTCAAACCTAAAACAGAAACATACTTGAAAACTCTGCGAAATGCTTCTTCTAATGTAAAATAGTGTTTCCATGCTGGAAACAGTCTTATTTTGACGCCAGCAGCACATTTGATACAAAGCTGTCATTTCAGCTCAAACGGTAAAATTTCACCGTTCCTGGCCATATGAGAGTGTTTTCACAGCGTGTGCCCTGAAAATGCCACACAGTACAAATCACAGAAACATACTTGAAAACTCTGCGAAATGCTTCTTCTAATGTAAAATAGTGTTTCCATGCTGGAAACAGTCTTATTTTGACGCCAGCAACACATTTTAGACACACCGTTCATTTCAGCACTAACTGACTGAAACTTGCCGTTTTAAGCGTTTCCAGCCATTCTCTGTGTGTCTGGGACACAGCGTGTGCCCTGAAAATGCCCACACAGTACAAATCACAGAAACATACTTGAAAACTCTGCGAAATGCTTCTTCTAATGTAAAATAGTGTTTCCATGCTGGAAACAGTCTTATTTTGACGCCAGCAGCACATTTGATACAAAGCTGTCATTTCAGCTCAAACGGTAAAATTTCACCGTTCCTGGCCATATGAGACTGTTTTTCACAGCGTGTGCCCTGAAAATGCCACACAGTACAAATCACAGAAACATACTTGAAAACTCTGCGAAATGCTTCTTCTAATGTAAAATAGTGTTTCCATGCTGGAAACAGTCTTATTTTGACGCCAGCAACATATTTTAGACACACCGTTCATTTCAGCACTAACTGACTGAAACTTGCCGTTTTAAGCGTTTACAGCCATTCTCTGTGGGTCTGGGACACAGCGTGTGCCCTGAAAATGCCACACAGTACAAATCACAGAAACATACTTGAAAACTCTGCGAAATGCTTCTTCTAATGTAAAATAGTGTTTCCATGCTGGAAACAGTCTTATTTTGACGCCAGCAGCACATTTGATACAAAGCTGTCATTTCAGCTCAAACGGTAAAATTTCACCGTTCCTGGCCATATGAGACTGCTTTTCACAACGTTTGCCCTGAAAGTGCCAGGTACTGCAGATGAAAGAAACACACGGGAAAACTCTGCAAAATGCTTCTTCTAATGTAAAATAGTGTTTCCATGCTGGAAACAGTCTTATTTTGACGCCAGCAACATATTTTAGACACACCGTTCATTTCAGCACTAACTGACTGAAACTTGCCGTTTTAAGCGTTTACAGCCATTCTCTGTGGGTCTGGGACACAGCGTGTGCCCTGAAAATGCCACACAGTACAAATCACAGAAACATACTTGAAAACTCTGCGAAATGCTTCTTCTAATGTAAAATAGTGTTTCCATGCTGGAAACAGTCTTATTTTGACGCCAGCAGCACATTTGATACAAAGCTGTCATTTCAGCTCAAACGGTAAAATTTCACCGTTCCTGGCCATATGAGACTGTTTTTCACAACGTTTGCCCTGAAAGTGCCAGGTACTGCAGATGAAAGAAACATACGGGAAAACTCTGCAAAATGCTTCTTCTAATGTAAAATAGTGTTTCCATGCTGGAAACAGTCTTATTTTGACGCCAGCAACATATTTTAGAAACACCGTTCATTTCAGCACTAACTGACTGAAACTTGCCGTTTTAAGCGTTTCCAGCCATTCTCTGTGTGTCTGGGACACAGCGTGTGCCCTGAAAATGCCACACAGTACAAATCACAGAAACATACTTGAAAACTCTGCGAAATGCTTCTTCTAATGTAAAATAGTGTTTCCATGCTGGAAACAGTCTTATTTTGACGCCAGCAACATATTTTAGAAACACCGTTCATTTCAGCACTAACTGACTGAAACTTGCCGTTTTAAGCGTTTACAGCCATTCTCTGTGTGTCTGGGACACAGCGTGTGCCCTGAAAATGCCACACAGTACAAATCACAGAAACATACTTGAAAACTCTGCGAAATGCTTCTTCTAATGTAAAATAGTGTTTCCATGCTGGAAACAGTCTTATTTTGACGCCAGCAGCACATTTGATACAAAGCTGTCATTTCAGCTCAAACGGTAAAATTTCACCGTTCCTGGCCATATGAGACTGTTTTTCACAGCGTGCCCTGAAAATGCCACACAGTACAAATCACAGAAACATACTTGAAAACTCTGCGAAATGCTTCTTCTAATGTAAAATAGTGTTTCCATGCTGGAAAAAGTCTTATTTTGACGCCAGCAGCACATTTGATACAAAGCTGTCATTTCAGCTCAAACGGTAAAATTTCACCGTTCCTGGCCATATGAGACTGCTTTTCACAACGTTTGCCCTGAAAGTGCCAGGTACTGCAGATGAAAGAAACACACGGGAAAACTCTGCAAAATGCTTCTTCTAATGTAAAATAGTGTTTCCATGCTGGAAACAGTCTTATTTTGACGCCAGCAGCACATTTGATACAAAGCTGTCATTTCAGCTCAAACGGTAAAATTTCACCGTTCCTGGCCATATGAGACTGTTTTTCACAGCGTGTGCCCTGAAAATGCCACAGTACAAATCACAGAAACATACTTGAAAACTCTGCGAAATGCTTCTTCTAATGTAAAATAGTGTTTCCATGCTGGAAACAGTCTTATTTTGACGCCAGCAGCATATTTGATACAAAGCTGTCATTTCAGCTCAAACGGTAAAATTTCACCGTTCCTGGCCATATGAGACTGTTTTTCACAACGTTTGCCCTGAAAGTGCCAGGTACTACAGATGAAAGAAACACACTTGAAAACTCTGCGAAATGCTTCTTCTAATGTAAAATAGTGTTTCCATGCTGGAAACAGTCTTATTTTGACGCCAGCAACATATTTTAGAAAACACCGTTCATTTCAGCACTAACTGACTGAAACTTGCCGTTTTAAGCGCCAGCCATTCTCTGTGGGTCTGGGACACAGCGTGTGCCCTGAAAATGCCACACAGTACAAATCACAGAAACATACTTGAAAACTCTGCGAAATGCTTCTTCTAATGTAAAATAGTGTTTCCATGCTGGAAACAGTCTTATTTTGACGCCAGCAGCACATTTGATACAAAGCTGTCATTTCAGCTCAAACGGTAAAATTTCACCGTTCCTGGCCATATGAGACTGTTTTTCACAACGTTTGCCCTGAAAGTGCCAGGTACTGCAGATGAAAGAAACACACGGAAAAACTCTGCAAAATGCTTCTTCTAATGTAAAATAGTGTTTCCATGCTGGAAACAGTCTTATTTTGACGCCAGCAGCACATTTGATACAAAGCTGTCATTTCAGCTCAAACGGTAAAATTTATGACAGAAACACACGGAAAACTCTGCAAAATGCTTCTTCTAATGTAAAATAGTGTTTCCATGCTGGAAAAAGTCTTATTTCTACGCCGCAGCACATTTGATGCAAACCTGTCATTTCAGCTCAAACTGGTAAAATTTTTGACGAGACTGTTTTTACAACGTTTGCCCTGAAAGTGCCAGGTACTGCAGATGACAGAAACACACGGGAAAACTCTGCAAATGCTTCTTCTAATGTAAAATAGTGTTTCAATGCTGGAAAAAGTCTTATTTCTACGCCGCAGCACATTTGATGCAAACCTGTTATTTCAGCTCAAACGGTAAAATTTGACCGCTTCCTGCCAATACGAGACTGTTTTTCACAACGCTTTGCCCTGAAAGTGCCAGGTACTGCAGATGACAGAAACACACGGAAAACTCTGCAAAATGCTTCTTCTAATGTAAAATAGTGTTTCCATGCTGGAAAAAGTCTTATTTCTACGCCGCAGCACATTTGATGCAAACCTGTCATTTCAGCTCAAACGGTAAAATTTGACCGCTCCTGCCAATACGAGACTGTTTTTCACAACGCTTGCCCTGAAAGTGCCAGGTACTGCAGATGACAGAAACACACGGAAAACTCTGCTTCTTCTAAAATGCTTTCTTCTGAAAAAGTCTATGCAAACCAGCACATTTGATGCAAACCTGTCATTTCAGCTCAAACGGTAAAATTTGACCGCTTCCTGCCAATACGAGACTGTTTTTCACAACGCTTTGCCCTGAAAGTGCCAGGTACTGCAGATGACAGAAACACACGGAAAATCCTGCAAAAGTGTGCTTCTTCTAATTTGATGCAAACCTGTCATTTCAGCTCAAACGGTAAAATTTGACCGCTTCCTGCCAATACGAGACTGTTTTTTCACAACGCTTGCCCTGAAAGTGCCAGGTACTGCAGATGACAGAAACACACGGGAAAATCCTTCTTATGCAAAATGCTTCTTCTAATGATGCAAACCTGTCATTTCAGCTCAAACGGTAAAATTTGACCGCTCCTGCCAATACGAGACTGTTTTTCACAACGCTTGCCCTGAAAGTGCCAGGTACTGCAGATGACAGAAAACACGGAAAACTCTGCAAAATGCTTCTTCTAATGTAAAATAGTGTTTCCATGCTGAAAAAAGTCTTATTTCACGCCGGCAGCACATTTGATGCAAACCTGTCATTTCAGCTCAAACGGTAAATTTTGACCGCTCCTGCCAATACGAGACTGTTTTTCACAACGCTTGCCCTGAAAGTGCCAGGTACTGCAGATGACAGAAACACACGGAAAACTCTGCAAAATGCTTCTTCTAATGTAAAATAGTGTTTCCATGCTGGAAAAAGTCTTATTTCTACGTCATTTGATGCAAACCAGTCATTTCAGCTCAAACGGTAAAATTTGACCGCTCCTGCCAATACGAGACTGTTTTTCACAACGCTTGCCCTGAAAGTGCCAGGTACTGCAGAAAACTCAGAAACACATCGGAAAATCCTGTTTCTGCAAAATGCTTCTTCTAATGATGCAAACCTGTCATTTCAGCTCAAACGGTAAAATTTGACCGCTTCCTGCCAATACGAGACTGTTTTTCACAACGCTTGCCCTGAAAGTGCCAGGTACTGCAGATGACAGAAACACACGGGAAAACTCTGCAAAATGCTTCTTCTAATGTAAAATAGTGTTTCCATGCTGGAAAAAGTCTTATTTCTACGCCGGCAGCACATTTGATGCAAACCTGTCATTTCAGCTCAAACGGTAAAATTTGACCGCTCCTGCCAATATTTAGACTGTTTTTCACAACGTTTGCCCTGAAAGTGCCAGGTACCGCAGATGACAGAAACACACGGGAAAACTCTGCAAAATGCTTCTTCTAATGTAAAATAGTGTTTCCATGCTGGAAAAAGTCTTATTTTCTACGCCGGCAGCACATTTGATGCAAACCTGTCATTTCAGCTCAAACGGTAAAATTTGACCGCTCCTGCCAATA
>JAFBJY010000634.1:0-11854 GCA_016801885.1 Toxotes chatareus | reverse complement strand
TCCCAGGGGAGAGATACAATACAGCTGGTGTCTGACTGGTAAACATCCTGGAAATCCCGTATATCCCCATACATGCACAACAGTGAAACAAAGTATAGATAGGAAAGCATAGACAAGTTGCAACAAACAACTAAGACCCTGTCACACATTTCCCCTTTCGATGGATTACATTCGAAACAGTATTTCAGGCATTGGTTTCACCACATGTAAGGCATAATCCTCCGTCAGGACCTGTTTCTCGCAGGATCCAATGTTCCGTTATCCAAGCAGCATATTTACAGCAGGTTACATACCTTAAGACAGTATATTGACTTATATATGAGGTTTCAATATAAGACTAATTCTAAGTGGTTAGGTTAGCTTACAAAAATTTCTAAGTACATGAAGTTGTTGATTTATTACCTTATATGCACTCCATATCATCATTAGTAGTCATCACACAGTAATATGGGTGAAAGTCACACAGTGAATGGTTACATAAGTATGTGTTTCAGCGTGAGTCCATAGATGAAAACAGCCTTGATTAATTGAGCAACTGTCCATCTTGAAGGAATCAAAAATATAATCAAAAACATGTAGGCTCCAGCCAGGGCCTGCCTTCAAAGGGTTGTATGCAAATTTACCCCTGGTGTTGCCCCATGAAGCACTGGGACCTCCCAGGCGGATATAGTAGGGAATCCATCTCGCCATGGCTTCATAATAGAAGCGGGTGGCTTTAGCGATTTTCAGGCCGTGTCGAACCACTTGCAGGAGGATCTGTTGCTCCGTGGAAGGACGTCACGGAGATGGGTGTACTGCGCTCTAGACAGAGCACTCACCTCCTCGAACGTAAGGAATCGAGGAGCTTCCAGAAACACGGAAAGGGTAGTTGTGGGGTCAGAGGACTCGCGTGGGTCGCTGGTGACATCCGTGCACGTAAGCACTGCCTGAGGCCCGCCAGAGCCCTTGACGTGGAGGGTCTCGGGAGACTGGGCCAATGGTGGTGGGTGTTGTCCTGCCATGGCTCTGGATTCTCAACGGCTGCTGCCAGGATTGGTAGGCCCATAGCGGGGAGGTGTGGAGGGCTGGACTTGGTTCGGGCTCAGTAGGAGTGTTCTCAGCATCGAAGGACGAATCAGGGGCTCAGTAATCGGCTGGTCCTCCTCATCTTTTAGGCCAGGCATATTAGCATAGTTGGGCCATCGTCCTGGGTTAGGGTCAGACATGTTTGCCTACTTGGACGAGACAGACGGCATTACTCATCAAGCCCAAGGTGTGTTTAGTGTCATATCGCTTACGCCCCACTACCTTTCCTGCCCTCATTAAGAACATTACATCGCATGTAACTCATATGCCTCTTGGCATTGTTAGAGCGTGATAATAGCAGCTCTGCCTTTGGTGAAAATATTTTATGTGGAGAACGGGATGTCTGAGTTCAGGATATGTTATACCTTCCCCCCTGGGGATTCCTGGTGTGCAAAAACTTTATTAATTATATCATGGAATAGTGCAGGGTATCTGACATGGTGTAGCCAGACCTTTTTGGTAAACTCTGTTGTCCATGGATGTAGTCTTGTCTGTATCATTCTCCCGAAGCTGTGGGTGGGCAAGAGTGGGTAATATTGAGTCTACGAAACCCCAGTAATCATCCGTTTTGATGAGTTAAGGATTGGCCCAAAATGGTAATTTGTCTAAATTTTTTGGGAGAGTTTTTAAGGGGCCCTGGTTCTTTTTTTCCTCCCCCGCCTATTGTATTTTTTTCGTTTGCCTTCTTATAGATTCATAAATCTTGGGCCATCGTCCAAACAAGATCCATTTGGCATAGTTGATATTCCTCCTGGCATCTCCCCGAATGCTGTGATCGGTATTGTCCTATATTTTTGTCTTGATTGATCATTGCTTTTGGTGGCAACACAAACAGGTGCCCAAAGAAATAACGAAAATGCCAAGAACCACTGAAACTTGACAAAACTTTTGCGGAGATAGATTAAAGCCAATTCCCCTTTCCCCCTTTTGGGGTTTGGTGTTCCAATTAGAGTTTTAAACATTTCACCCGGGGCCCATCTGTCTCAATATTTCAGTCAAATTTCCATTTTTCCCTGTGATAAATTAAGTGCACATCCCAATTGGGGTGCAATTTCGTTGGGGGTAGCATTGTTTCTTTTAAACCTATTTTACCCTTTAAGGGGCGTGGATGAAGTTGTTCACTGTTTCCCCCTCCCGCAATCTAAATTTAGGGTGTTGATTATAATAAATAATTAATCCATCTGTTTTGCGGTTTTAAATGGGCATTGAATAGGGCCCCCTTTTCGGGGGCCATCCTAATTTTCCCCCCACTTAATCCACCCCAAAAATGGCGATGGCCCCAAAGGCCCCGCCCCGGTTCCTGATTCCAGGCAATAGATATTGTTTTGAGGTCCAGCGGTTTTTCTGCCTTTTTTCACTGGTTTTTGTTGGGGGCTGGGCGACCAGCACAGTCACCTTCCTGTTATCTGGGGTACGGGTCCCCCAATCTTGGTGGGGCGGCTTTTATCTTTTTTTGTCACAGACCCAAATATACGGCCAGTGGTTTTTTTTGGGGTTAGCGGCATTTCTTTTCCCCTAATATATTTTCCCGTTTCCCCCCAAAGTTTTTCCCTTTTACCAAACCTGTTCACATTCGTGTAGATTGGTTGTTGTTAGAATTTGGAGGCGGGTGCAGATCCCGTTTTTTGGCGGTTTGGTGAGAGATAAAGTATTATTACTAGATAACACACATTTGCTTCTTTACATGATTTGCGGACTGGATTTCCCGTGGTTACGTTGAGAACTGTGGGCAGTTTTTGGTCCGCGTTAAAAGACCCATTTAACTTGTAGTATCCTTGTTTTGGGCCTGTTCGCTGTCGTTTTTGTCAAAAACAAAAGGATGGGTTTTTTCAAGATTTTATGTTTGGGGGAACATTTTGACAGACCCCAGGTGGATATGGAAGATGTTGTATCGTTTCAACTTTGGTTCCCTCGTGGTGATTGCACTACGGCTTTCCGGGGTTTTCATCATTTTCATAAAAGCCGGGGAATGGCTTGACTGGGGTTTTTGGGTTTAGGTTGTAGCATGTCACACAGGTTTGGTTACAAATTTTGTCGGCAGAATTTTTCATCCATGATAGAACATGTTATTTTTCCCTAGCTTTTTCCATTTATGTTTTTTGGGAGTTTCTGGGAGTTCGCATATCGTTTGAAACTAATTTGATTTTTCTTTTCGATTTTTTCGTCGTTTTTTTTGTTTAGTCCCCATGCCCATTTTTCCTTTTCATAACTATTTTGTATACCTTTTTTGCACTTTTGCTGATGGGAAAAAGTCAGGTTTCATGGTCGGCTCTACTGAAAAAAATTTGGATGTTTTATTAAATTTTTCTATTTGATGTTTGTTTGTCTTTTCATTAGACCTTTTTATACCCTATCCCCCCTCCCTTAATGCACCCAACAACTTGTTCTGGCCGCATGGGGGTGCTGCTTTTGGAAAAAAATTTTGTTGAGAAAACCCAGATTATCATTAATTATTGTGCCTTTTTAATTTCATGTTTTAGTCTGGGATTTTTCCCAACTTTTTGCCCCCAAATTTAAAAAATACATGTTTGGGGCGCCTGGGGCGGGCTAGGGCGGGCCCCTTCTTCAGGGTCGGGGGTTGGGTTTTCTGTCTTGTCTCATCTATTCCCTTTTGAGGGGATTTTGTCTAGGGGCCCAATAAACCCACTGCTTAGTGTCTCTTCACTGTCTCTTCCTTTGTTAAATCAGTTTTTGTGATGCCATTCTGGCGGTGGTTTTTCCCCCCTCTATCTGTCCTTGGGGGCGCTCCCTTTTGGGGGTTTCCCCCTGCGGTCGGGCTGTGATCCCAATCTCCGGATCTCTTGTTTTGCAGCGTGAAAAAAGGGGGGCAAACGGTCTTACCTTACTTTCAGGGCGGTAGGGTGAAAATCCCTTAAATGGGCCTTGCCGGGGTTGGCCCCACTTTCTTTTAACCCCTTTGGGCGATCCCAGTCACCGGGGCCACCTTTGCAGCTGGGGCTGGATCTCTTTTCATCCGTTGCTTTTTTGTCGTTGAAAACAATTTTGTATTTGGTTAAATGCTGCAAATCGCATTCAGTTCTCTTTCACATTGTTCTGTGGGGGCCCTAGGGGTCCTCAAGATATGCACGGCATAGGTTTTCCCCAGTCAACATCTCTGGTGTTAGATGTGTTAGTCGGTTTTTTGTGATTCATAGAATAAAGCAAGCGGCAAAAATCCCCCCAGTTGTTTATAACCCTGTCTGTCTTTTTTTTTCCCTTTTAGCTTTTTTTAAATTAGCTGTTCTCCCCACCTTGCATGTGGATTTTTAAAACCCAAACTTTTTTGACCCCTACATTTTAAACGCTTTTCCCATTATGCTTCTACAAATGCGGACCATTATCTGAACTGATAGTGTCAGAAAACCAAATCTGGAAAACTTTCCCCGGAACAGCCGAATTTGCATCTGGACCTTTGGGGAACAGTTCCCCCCACTAATCATCAATTACCACAAGCGTTTTGCCTCTTATGCCTGTCATGTCAATATGGTCCATCATCATGTCAAAAAAGGCCCTTTGGGGGTATATGAATGGGTGCTAAAAAATTTTTCCTCACATTTTTTGTGCACACCATACAGTCTTTTAAAAATTTTTGTCCTTGGGCTGCAAAAATGGTGACCCCAAACAGCTCTTAGCTTTAAGATCCCCCTTCAATGGTCTTGACCATGCTTGAATTTTTGGAGTAAGCAGGGTAGTAAGAAATGAATTGGACCGCTAAATTTTTTTGGGGGCCCTTTTTTGGGCATTTAATAGCCCCTCTCTTCAGCCAGACATTGTATCTAAATACTAGCTTGGGTGCCTAACAATAAAGCTAAAGTTGTGAGGTTCACAGTCTTCAGCTACTAGAAAAAGGGGCCTTGAATGCTTCAGTAAAGTGGTTTTTCCAATTCATCGTTTTTTTTTTTCCCCATGGCAATCGAATGGTTTTTTCTGATGTGCTGGGTTTTTAATGATTATAGCAGATGGAAGGTGAATAGCATAAACCCTGGATGGGGCCCGGGGAAACCCCGGCGTCCCCTTTTAAAACCCTTGGCCGATTTACCATTTATGTGACAAACACCATATGCCTGAGCGTATAGACATTTAGGGGGCTTGTGTAGCTTTTTTGCAAGCCGCTTTGCGTTTTGATTTCTGCTACCCGGAAAAAGTTGGGGAAGTTTTTGTTTTGTCCGGTGACTGGTAAAGGTTTTATTACAGCATATCCTGAGTTTCCTGTGCGCCCCTAAAAGCGACCATCAACAAAGTATTATAATCTGCAGGTATAGGTTGAGTACATGTCATCTCTTGTTTCATAAAAAGGGTCTGTCTATGAACTCATGTTTTACCTCTTCAGGTAAAACCATCGTGAGGATTTATGTTTCCCTTTTATGGTTAATTCGGGGCGGGGGAGGGATTTTAAAGTTTTCCTTGCCTGTGAAAAAAAAGCGGGACTAGGGAATGCATGCAATTGATGGGGGGTATAAATGTTACTGGATGCCCCAAAATGGGATGCTTTTGAAATGCAAGAACTCAGAGGCCTTGGAGCGGGGGTGGTAACCCTGTTCAATATTGCCCAGTTTGGTGTGTATTTAATGGTTTTTTTACCTCCCGGGCGTCTTCAAGTATTCAACGTGCCGTTTTTTAAACAAAAAAATGAAGGGTTTTACGGGTCAAGTTCCCAAGTGCAGGAGCAGTCTCAAATGTTTTTAAAGTGCTGGAAATTTTGTTAGTAAAGCCCATTATTGGCTTCTGCCTGTTTGCCCAACTGCAAAATCAGGGTCAGGGGTGCGTTTTAATGGCATAGCCCGATCCAAGCTCTCTGTACCCAGCCTAGAAAAGTAAACCCCCCCTTTGTATGGGGTTTTTGGGATGTTAATTTTTTATGTGAGAGGGGGAAATTTTCCCTTTTGATTTCCACAGGTTTCCGCCCCAGGTTTCCCCCTTTTCTTGGCAGTTAAAGTTTGTCTCGCTCACTTTTTCCCCCTTAGCTAATGCTGTCAGCCGATTGAACTTTTTCACATTGAACTTTAAGGATCGGGAAAAATATCATCCATATATTGGATGATAGTATTGAATTTAGGTGATGCAGATTTTGTGCTAGTCCCTTTTAAAAAGGGTTTGGGGCTTTCCACAAGCCTTGTAAAACGTTAGGTCTGTTGGTCTTGGTATGTGAATGCAAAAAAGTGCAGTCGGGGTGTGGGGTACACTGCGCTGAGCACAAATCTAGCAGTATACCCTTGTGTCTGGGGGGATGTTTGATAATAGGGTGTGGGATCTGGGATAGGGGATTTTCCGGACCAAGTTGAAACCCTTTGGTCATGAAAATTCGACCGGTTGAGTGGGGTTTTTGGTTTGGGAAAAATTTGGGAGTGTTGCGGGGGCCCCTTGTTTTGATTAATACCCCCGAGAAAACCCCAATTTGGCGCCCTTTCCCATTCCTGTTGTTTCAGCGGATCTGTTTTTTTGTTGGTAAAGGCGGCTTTGGGGTTTAAGTCTGCCCCAAACGGGTTTCAATTTCACATTACGCGTTTATGTTGTGACCATATTTTAGGGCATTTTTTGGGGAATTCATGTTCTACTGTGAGGGGTAGTTTTTTTTGGGGTATCTGTGATGGTTAAACTTTTTTCCCCTTTTCCCCTCATCCTTGAAAATGGTCTGTTTATTGCCCGTTGAAGGGGAATTTTTTGTTTTGAGTTTTCCCCTGGGCTCTGTGCAGATTTCCCATTGGGCCCAAGTCATGGGTTAAAACCCTTTTGGCTATCAACACGAACTGGGGGGTTTCCCAGAACCAGGGGCAGCGGGGAGGGGAGTGGAGGGCTGCCCCCCCTTTGGGCCCATGATATTTTTGAGATTTTAAAAAATTCTTGTTTTTTCAGATCTTGCCTTTCGTCTGTCTTTGTTCTTGTTGCCATAATGGATGTACATTTAGGGGAAATGGTTTTGTTTTCCCAAACTGGCTCTGTCATGTTTCCCACTGTGTCCTTCATAGTTTAAATGTATTTGGGTTGAAATTTAATAACAGTGCTTTTTTGCTGTCACATCGGCTGTTCACGGGGATAAACATGGCGTCCGGGGGGCTGAAGAATCGGCGGTATTCCCGCCACACTCCCTCTGGGTACATAACATTTTCCCCCAGTGTATGGGAAAGTCTCAATAGATTTTGGTTTGGGCAGAGGAAAAGGTGCCAAATAGTCTTTTCTATCTTCTAGGGACCCGTTTGGGGGAGGGGGAAAACCCGGGTCTTCCAAGAAACCTACAGTCTTTAGTAGGGGGAGAGGGAAGATGGGGGTCAGTACTTTTTAATGAAATGGCTCAGTATCTACCATAAAATCGGGTCTTGCCCTTGTTTGTGACAGGATGTTTGGGTCATCATGGGGTTTTGTGGGTGGTCCATTATTTCCCCCCAGGGTTCTCTGGGGCCCCCCTAGTGAAAATCTTTGGGGCCCCGTCCGGTTGTCTGGGCAATCTTGGATGTCCTCGCTGACATCCCCAAACATAATTTATCATCTGGAGGGCCACATTCAGATGGGGGGATGGGTTTAGAAAGATCTCTCTGTTGGGGCGTCCCCCTCCCTGTGGGGTTTTTGGGTCTTCTGGGACACTTTTTCCTCTAGCGGTTGGACACGTTATTGATCCCCATGCATGGACCATAGGTGGCAGTGGTGGCGTGCTTCTGTTTGGGGTGACTGTTCCGGGGTGTCGATAAATTTAAGGGGGGCTGAGGGGGTGCAATGGTTGGATAATAAGGAGGGTTTCTGGATTACGTCGGGGCTGAGGGGGTTGTTCTTAAAGGTGATTACTGGGGGCCCGGTCTTGGCTTTTCTTTTTTCTGTTTGGTATTCAACTCAGTCAATTGCAGCCCCAACTTTTTTATATAAGTCTTGTGCTTCTTCTTCTTTTGCTTTTTTTTCCGTTTCAACATGGTGTTGGTGCCTGCAAACGAGACCAACCATTTTCATCAGTCCCAACCCATTCTCTAGTCTTTCTGCTTTTCTGGCAAACTTTTTTTTTACCTTTCTTTGAAAGGCTTTCAGTGGTGCTGTTGATTCCTGCCCCCGTCTCTTCAGCCATTTTTTGGGGTGAAAGGCATGCAGAAATTTTCAGTTTTTCCTGTTTAAGATTTCTCCTTCCAGTTTAGAGGGTCCATTTTCTGGATAATGTTTCATTTTTGTACATTTTGATGTCTTTAAACCAACATGATGGGGGGTATTTCCTTTTTTTCGAGGGGAACCGGCCAAGGAGGATTTCGGTTTGTTTTCCAATGTGCATGTAATCTTTTATGTCTCCCCGGCCAATTCTGTCCAGGTGCTTTTTCTAATGCTGTGATCCCTTTTTGCCCTTCCTTAGGTCCCGTCTGCCCGCAAGGCCCCCTCATGTCCAAAAAAGACCAGGGGTACTGGTTTTCCATTAGACTTTACCCTTATTGGCATCATTAGACCAAAATTGTGTCTGAGTCATTGTGCTCCTGATCATGTGCTTTCATCAGTATCCCGATATTCTTTGGGCGTCTCTCTCCAAGTCATCTATTCTTATTCAGCCCACTTCCTGTGGTGGGAAATCTTTATGGGGGAAAACCTTTGCCGTTTTTTGGTTATTCTTTGGTTTCTTTTTTGTTTTCTCTTGGCTGGTTGTTCTTCTTCGATCTGATGGCCCATCTAGAAATGCCTTCTATGGTGGCCACTGATGTCGCAGTTTAGCATCTTGTCACTGGCTGAGTTCTGGTTCCCTTTCCGATGGTTACCACTGTGGGTGGCCCATTGGATCTCCTCAGTTGGGCCACCAGCCTTTTTAGCTTTTCTCGATCTTTGGTTTCTTTTTTCGGCGCGCCCCCCCCTGCTCTTCCTGTCGTTCCCAAATTTCTTTCCCCTTTTCCCCTTTTTGGGGGCCCATTTTTTTTTCTTTCAATTTGTCCGGAATCTCTTTTCTCTGGTTCCGGGCTCCCCTCCCTTTTTTTTTCCTCGTTCTTTGTTCCGTTGGCGCTCGTTCCCCCTCCTTTCCCCTTTTTACTGGTGTTTGATCCCAACAAAATCTTTTCTCTTCACCTTTGAGTTTGCTGGTGTTTTTGCTTTTGGGTTTCCTCACTTTCCCCATTAGGGCTTCTTGGTTCCATGATGCAGGGCCACATTTGCCCTTTCTTCTCCCCTGGGGGTTGGGTTTCTTCTGCTGGTGTTTTCTTTTTCTCCTTTGATTTCCCAACTGTCTTTCCCTTTTTCATTTTTTTGTCCTTTGGTGGCAATTTGGGGCTAAGGGGGGCTTCCCAACCCCAAAAAGGGGGCTGGGTTTCCTCCCTTTTGGGGTTTTGGGGTGTGGCTTTGCCTTTTCGGGGGGGCTTTCTTTAACCGTTTCACACAATGCCCCCCCGCAACTCTCTTCTCTTTTGTCCCTAGTGCTGTTCTTGCTTCCTTTAAAGGGTTTTGTTGCCCATTATCAAACAGGTCAGGGGCCTCCTTACCATTGCCGTTAATCGCCCCCTTTTTCCCCTTTTTTCAGCAAAATTTTCTGCTTTTTTATATCGGGCCCCCTTTCACCCAATCCTGGCTCGACCGAATCCCTAAACATTTTGTCCCCTGTAAAAGTTTTTTTGCTTCCCTTGGTGCAGTCGGGGCCCTTGGTTCGTGTGGTTTTACAAACAATGATTTTTGTCAGCGGTTATTTCCCCTTTTTTTCCTTTTTTCGTAAACAAACCTTGTCCCCCCTTCCTTCTTATCTGGCTCTCCACCAAAATTTCCCGTCCCCCTGTCTCTGGAACCCTGAAAAAAGTTTGGGGCCTATTTTTGTTTAAACTGGGGCATTTATTTTTACGTTTGGGCATGTCCAATTCCATTTTCATTGATCATGGTCAGCCAGTTTTTATTGGAGTCAGGAGTTACCACATCTACTTTTGCCTCTTCAAATATCCTCCAGGGCGGATTTTAACAGGTGTCCTCTCCACTCCACACTGAAGCCACCTGCTAACCCGGCCCTGACCCTGAGTCGTTATCTAATGGTGTCAGGGAGTTTCCTTGTTCATTTTTTAAAAATTGTCTCATCTCAGTTTTACTCCTGCAACTTTTATTAACAGTCCCTTCAAGGTTCAGTAGTGCTCGACAAAGAGTGGCACACAAAACAGCAGGTGTCGGACCTGGCAGGGAGAGATACACAGACAGCTGGTGTCTGACCTGGTAAACATCCTGCGGAAATCCCCGTATATCCCCATACAGTGCACACACAGTGAAACAAAGTATAGATAGGTAAAGCATAGACAAGTTTGCAACAAACAACTTAAGACCCTGTCACCACAAGGTGAAGAGACGCAGCACTCTGTATGAGTGCTCCGTGGGACACGGGCATTATGTATTTAAAATCTTTAAAAATGTTCTTATCTATAATCCTATAGAAAGATTAAAATTACCCTTTAAAAAGAAAAGTTGTTACAGATACATCATCATCATCATCATTATCTGCCGCTTATCCGGGGTCGGGTCGCGGGGGCAGCAGTCTAAGCAGGGACGCCCAGACTTCCCTCTCCCTAGCCACTTCCTCCAGCTCTTCCGGGGGAACCCCGAGGCGTTCCCAGGCCAGCCGAGAGACGTAGTCCCTCCAGCGTATCCTAGGTCTTCCCCGGGGCCTCCTCCCGGCGAGACATGCCCGGAACACCTCCCTAGGGAGGCGTCCAGGGGGCATCCTGAATAAATGCCCGAGCCACCTCAACTGGCCCCTCTCGATGTGGAGGAGCAGCGGCCGCACTCCAAGCTCCTCCCGGATGACCGAGCTCCTCACCCTATCTCTAAGGGAGCGCCCAGCCACCCTGCGGAGGAAACTCATCTCGGCCGCTTGTATCCGAGATCTTGTCCTTTCGGTCATGACCCAAAGCTCATGTCCATAGGTGAGAGTAGGAACGTAGATCGACCGGTAAATCGAGAGCTTCGCCTTTCGGCTCAGCTCCTTCTTCACCACGACGGACCGGTACATCGACCGCATTACTGCGGAAGCTGCACCGATCCGCCTGTCAATCTCACGCTCCGTCCTTCCCCCACTCGTGAACAAGACCCCAAGATACTTAAACTCCTCCACTTGAGGAAGGAACTCTCCCCCAACCCGGAGAGGGCAAGCCACCCTTTTCCGGTCGAGAACCATGGCCTCGGACTTGGAGGTGCTGATTCTCATCCCAGCTGCTTCACACTCGGCTGCAAACCGCCCCAGTACATGCTGAAGGTCTTGGCTTGACGGAGCCAACAGGACAACATCATCCGCAAAAAGCAGGGATGAAATCCTGTGATCCCCAAACCGGACTCCCTCCGGCCCCTGGCTGCACCTAGAAATCCTGTCCATAAAAATTATGAACAGAACCGGTGATAAAGGGCAGCCCTGCCGGAGTCCAACATGCACTGGAAACAGGTCTGACTTACTGCCGGCAATGCGAACCAAGCTCCTGCTCCGGTCGTACAGAGACCTGACAGCCCTTAGCAGAGGGCCCCGGACTCCATACTCCCAGAGCACCCTCCACAGGACCCCACGAGGCACACGGTCGAATGCTTTCTCCAGATCCACAAAACACATGTGGACTGGTTGGGCGAACTCCCATGAACCCTCGAGCACCCTATAGAGAGTATAGAGCTGGTCCAGTGTTCCACGACCAGGACGAAAACCGCATTGTTCCTCCTGGATCCGAGGTTCGACTATTGGTCGAATCCTCCTCTCCAGCACCCTGGCATAGACTTTCCCAGGGAGGCTGAGGAGTGTGATCCCCCTATAGTTGGAACACACTCTCCGGTCCCCCTTCTTGAAAAGAGGGACCACCACCCCTGTCTGCCACTCCAGGGGTACTGTCCC
>JAFBJY010000633.1:0-11867 GCA_016801885.1 Toxotes chatareus | reverse complement strand
TTTTGAGGTCAAAAAATTTTTGACTTTTTTTGGCCGATTTTGACGCTTTACTATACTATGACGTTTTTTATGACATTTTGAGGTCAAAAAAAATTTTTTGACTTTTTTTTCCGATTTTGACGCTTTACTATACTATGACGTTTTTTATGACATTTTGAGGTCAAAAAAATTTTTGACTTTTTTTCGATTTGACGCTTTACTACTATACTATGACGCTTTTTTATGACATTTTGAGGTCAAAAAATTTTTGACTTTTTTTTGGCCGATTTTGACGCCTTACTATACTATGACGACTTTTTTATGACATTTTGAGGTCAAAAAATTTTTGACTTTTTTTTGGCCGATTTTGACGCCTTTACTATACTATGACGTTTTTTATGACATTTTGAGGTCAAAAAATTTTTGACTTTTTTTTTAAATTTTGACGCCTTTTTACTATACTATGACGCTTTTTATGACATTTTGAGGTCAAAAATTTTTGACTTTTTTCATCCGAACGCCTTTACTATACTATGACGTTTTTTATGACATTTTGAGGTCAAAAAATTTTTTGACTTTTTTTTCCGATTTTGACGCCTTTACTATATGACGACTTTTTATGACGTTTTTTTTTGACATTTTGAGGTCAAAAATTTTTGACTTTTTTGACATTTTGAGGTCCGATTTTGACGCTTTTTTACTATACTACTATACTGACGTTTTTTATGACATTTTGAGGTCAAAAAATTTTTTGACTTTTTTTGGCCGAAAAAACGCCTTTACTATACTATGACGTTTTTTATGACATTTTGAGGTCAAAAATTTTTTTTTTTTTTTGGCCGATTTTGACGCCTTTTACTATACTATGACGCTTTTTTATGACATTTTGAGGTCAAAAAATTTTTGACTTTTTTTTGGCCGATTTTGACGCCTTTACTATACTATGACGTTTTTTTTTTGATGATGATTTTGAGGTCAAAAAAAAATTTTTGACTTTTTTTTGGCCGATTTTGACGCCTTTACTATACTATGACGCTTTTTTATGACATTTTGAGGTCAAAAAATTTTGACTTTTTTTGGCCGATTTTGACGCCTTTACTATACTATGACGTTTTTTTTATGATATTTTGAGGTCAAAAAAATTTTTGACTTTTTTTCCCGATTTTGACGCCTTTACTATACTATGACGTTTTTTATGACATTTTGAGGTCAAAAATTTTTTTTGACATTTTGAGGTCAAAAAATTTTTTGATTTTTTTTGAAAAAACGCCTTACTATACTATGACGTTTTTATGACATTTTGAGGTCAAAAAATTTTTGACTTTTTTTTGCCGATTTTGACGCGCTTACTATACTATATGACGCTTTTTTATGACATTTTGAGGTCAAAAAATTTTTTTTTTTTTTTTTTGTCCGATTTTGACGCTTTTACTATACTATGACGCTTTTTATGACATTTTGAGGTCAAAAAAAAATTTTGACTTTTTTTTGTCCGATTTTGACGCTTTTACTATACTATGACGTGACGACTTTTGAGGTGACATTTTTTTTTTTCAAAAAATTTTTGACTTTTTTTTACTATGACGTCCGAAAACTTTTTTTTTTTTTTACTATACTATGACGTTTTTTTATGACATTTTGAGGTCAAAAAATTTTGACTTTTTTTCCGATTTTGACGCCTTTACTATACTATGACGTTTTTTATGACATTTTGAGGTCAAAAAATTTTGACTTTTTTTTCCGATTTTGACGCCTTTACTATACTATGACGCTTTTTTTATGACATTTTGAGGTCAAAAAAATTTTTTGACTTTTTTTTCCGAATTTTGACGCCTTTACTATACTATGACGCTTTTTTATGACATTTTGAGGTCAAAAAAAATTTTTGACTTTTTTGGCCGATTTTGACGCCTTTTACTATACTATGACGCTTTTTTATGATATTTTGAGGTCAAAAAATTTTTGACTTTTTTTTGCCGAAAAAACGCCTTTATACTATGACTTTTTTATGACATTTTGAGGTCAAAATTTTTGACTTTTTTTTTATTTTGACGCCTATGATACTATGACGTTTTTTTGACATTTTGAGGTCAAAAAATTTTTTTTGACTTTTTTTTCGATTTTGACGCCTTTACTATACTATGACGCTTTTTTATGATGATTTTTGAGGTCAAAAAAATTTTTGACTTTTTTTTTTGCCGATTTTTTGACGCCTTTACTATACTATGACGTTTTTTATGACATTTTGAGGTCAAAAAATTTTTTTGACTTTTTTTGTCCGATTTTGACGCCTTTACTATACTATGACGTTTTTTATGACATTTTGAGGTCAAAAAATTTTTTTGACTTTTTTGGCCGAAAAACGCCTATACTATACTATGACGTTTTTTTTATGACATTTTGAGGTCAAAAAAATTTTTTGACTTTTTTGTCCGATTTGACGCCTTTACTATACTATGACGCTTTTTTTATGACATTTTGAGGTCAAAAAAATTTTTTTTTCCGACTTTTTTTTCCGATTTTGACGCCTTTTTACTATATTTATGACGTTTTTTATGACATTTTGAGGTCAAAAAATTTTTTGACTTTTTTTAAATTTTTTGACTTTTTTGACGCCTTTTTACTATACTATGACGCTTTTTATGACATTTTGAGGTCAAAAAATTTTTGACTTTTTTTTGGCCGAAAAAAACGCTTTACTATACTATGACGCTTTTTATGACATTTTGAGGTCAAAAAATTTTTGACTTTTTTTGGCCGATTTTGACGCCTTTTACTATACTATGACGACTTTTTTATGACATTTTGAGGTCAAAAAATTTTTTTTGACTTTTTTATACTATGACGCGATGACATTTTGAGGTCAAAAATTTTGACTTTTTTTACCGACTATACGCCTTACTATACTATGACGTTTTTTATGACATTTTGAGGTCAAAAATTTTTTGACTTTTTTTTGGCCGATTTTGACGCCTTATACTATGATGACTATTTTATGACATTTTTGAGGTCAAAATTTTGAGGTTTTTTGAAAATTTTTTTATGACGCTTTTTTGATTTTTGACGTCAAAATACTATGACGTTTTTTTTGACATTTTGAGGTCAAAATGAATTTTGAGGTCAAAAATTTTTGACTTTTTTTGACGCCTTTTTTTTACTATACTATGACGCTTTTTTTTGACATTTTGAGGTCAAAAAATTTTTGACTTTTTTTGTCGAAAAAACGCCTTACTATACTATGACGTTTTTTTATGACATTTTGAGGTCAAAAAATTTTGACTTTTTTTTGGCCGATTTTGACGCCTTTACTATACTATGACGCTTTTTTTTGATGACATTTTGAGGTCAAAAAAAACGCTTTTTTTATACTTTTTTTGGCCGATTTTGACGCCTTTACTATACTATGACGCTTTTTATGACGCTTTTTATGATTTTTGAGGTCAAAAATTTTTTGACTTTTTTTTTTTTAATTTTGACGCTTTTTTACTATACTATGACGCTTTTTATGACATTTTTCAAAAAATTTTGACATTTTGAGGTCAAAAAATTTTATACTTTGACGTTTTTTGATGATATTTTGAGGTCAAAAAAATTTTGACTTTTTTTTGTCCGAAAAAACGCCTTTACTATACTATGACGCGTTTTTTATGACATTTTGAGGTCAAAAAAAATTTTTTTGACTTTTTTTGCCGATTTTGACGCCTTTTACTATACTATGACGACGTTTTTTATGACATTTTGAGGTCAAAAAATTTTTGACTTTTTTTGGCCGATTTTGACGCCTTTACTATACTATGACGTTTTTTATGATTTTGAGGTCAAAAATTTTTTGACTTTTTTGGTCAAACGCCTTTACTATACTATACGTTTTTTTGACATTTTCAAAAATTTTTGACTTTTTCTATAAAAATTTTTTATGACTTTTTTCAAAAATTTTTTTGACTTTTTTGTCCGATTTTGACGCTTTTTACTATACTATGACGCTTTTATGACATTTTGAGGTCAAAAAATTTTTGACTTTTTTTTTCCGATTTTGACGCCTTTACTATACTATGACGTTTTTTATGACATTTTGAGGTCAAAAAATTTTTGACTTTTTTTGGCCGATTTTGACGCCTTTACTATACTATGACGTTTTTGACATTTTGAGGTCAAAAATTTTGAGGTTTTTTATCAAAAAATTTTTTTTTTTTTTTTTTGAGGTCAAAAATTTTGACTTTTTTGGTTTTTTGACGCCTACTATACTATGACGCTTTTTTATGACATTTTGAGGTCAAAAAAATTTTTTGACTTTTTTTGTCGATTTTGACGCTTTACTATACTATGACGCTTTTTTATGACATTTTGAGGTCAAAAAAATTTTTTGACTTTTTTTTCCGATTTTGACGCCTTTACTATACTATGACGACGCTTTTATGATATTTTGAGGTCAAAAAATTTTTGACTTTTTTTGCCCGATTTTGACGCCTTTACTATACTATGACGCTTTTTTTTATGACATTTTGAGGTCAAAAATTTTTGACTTTTTTTTTTTTTTTTTGACGCCTTTACTATACTATGATGACGCTTTTTATGACATTTTGAGGTCAAAAAAATTTTTTGACTTTTTTGGCCGATTTTGACGCCTTACTATACTATGACGTTTTTTATGACATTTTGAGGTCAAAAATTTTTTGACTTTTTTGGCCGATTTTGACGCCTTACTATACTATGATGACGCTTTTTTATGACATTTTTTTGAGGTCAAAAAAATTTTTGACT
Organism: Toxotes chatareus; assembly: GCA_016801885.1. Taxonomy (NCBI): domain Eukaryota; kingdom Metazoa; phylum Chordata; class Actinopteri; family Toxotidae; genus Toxotes; species Toxotes chatareus. The sequence continues at coordinate 7,127 of JAFBJY010000633.1, read as the reverse complement.
TTTTTTTTTTATTTTGACGCCTTTACTATACTATGACGCTTTTTATGACATTTTGAGGTCAAAAAATTTTTGACTTTTTTTGCCGATTTTGACGCCTTTACTATACTATGACGCTTTTTATGACATTTTGAGGTCAAAAAATTTTTTTTGACTTTTTTTGACGCGATTTTGACTTTTACTTTACTATACTATTTTGACGCTTTTTTGATGACATTTTGAGGTCAAAAAAATTTTTGACTTTTTTATGACGATTTTGACGCCTTTTGAGGTATACTATTTTTGACTTTTTTTGACGCTTTTACTATTGACGCTTTTTATGACATTTTTGAGGTCAAAAAATTTTTGACTTTTTTTGGCCGATTTTGACGCTTTACTATACTATGACGTTTTTTGACATTTTGAGGTCAAAAAATTTTTGACTTTTTTTGGCCGATTTTGACGCCTTTTTACTATACTATGACGCTTTTTTATGACATTTTGAGGTCAAAAAATTTTTGACTTTTTTTTTTTTTCCGATTTTGACGCCTTACTATACTATGATGACGCTTTTTATGACATTTTGAGGTCAAAAATTTTTTTGACTTTTTTTTTTTTATTTTGACGCTTTTACTACTTTACTATGATTTTTTTTATGACATTTTGAGGTCAAAAATTTTTTGACTTTTTTTGGCCGATTTTTTTCGCCTTTTTACTATACTATGACGTTTTTTATGACATTTTGAGGTCAAAAAATTTTTTTTTTTGACGCCTTTTACTATGACGTTTTTTATTTTTTGAGGTCAAAAATTTTTGACTTTTTTTTGGTCGATATACGCCTTACTATACTATGACGTTTTTTATGACATTTTGAGGTCAAAAAATTTTTTGACTTTTTTTTATCGATTTTGACGCCTTTACTATACTATGACGTTTTTTATGACATTTTGAGGTCAAAAAAATTTTTGACTTTTTTTTTCCGATTTTGACGCCTTTACTATACTATGACGTTTTTTATATGACATTTTGAGGTCAAAAAAATTTTTGACTTTTTTTTCGAAAAAACGCCTTTACTATACTATGACGTTTTTTTTATGACATTTTGAGGTCAAAAAATTTTTTGACTTTTTTTTGGCCGATTTTGACGCCTTACTATACTATGACGTTTTTTATGATGACATTTTGAGGTCAAAAAAAATTTTTGACTTTTTTGGCCGATTTTGACGCCTTTACTATACTATGACGATGCTTTTTTATGACATTTTGAGGTCAAAAAAATTTTTTGACTTTTTTTTCCGATTTTGACGCCTTTACTATACTATGATGACGTTTTTTATGACATTTTGAGGTCAAAAAAAAATTTTGACTTTTTGGCCGAAAAACGCGCTTTACTATACTATGATGACGTTTTTTTATGACATTTTGAGGTCAAAAAAATTTTTGACTTTTTGGCCGATTTTGACGCCTTACTATACTATGACGCTTTGACGACTTTTTATGACATTTTTTGAGGTTTTTTGTCCGATTTTGACGCCTTTTTATACTATGACTTTTTTGAGGTCAAAAAAACGCCTTTTTTTTATACTATGACGTTTATACTATGACGTTTTTTATGACATTTTGAGGTCAAAAAATTTTTTTTTTTTTTTTTTTTGGCCGAATTTTGACGCTTTTACTATACTATGACGCTTTTTTTATGACATTTTGAGGTCAAAAAAATTTTTGACTTTTTTGGCCGATTTTGACGCCTTTACTATACTATGACGCTTTTTTATGACATTTTGAGGTCAAAAAATTTTTTGACTTTTTTTATGTCCGATTTTGACGCCTTTACTATACTATGACGCTTTTTTTATGACATTTTGAGGTCAAAAAATTTTTTGACTTTTTTTTTTGGCCGATTTTGACGCCTTTACTATACTATGACGCTTTTTTATGACATTTTGAGGTCAAAAAATTTTGACTTTTTTTTCGATTTTGACGCCTTTACTATACTATGATGACGCTTTTTATGACATTTTGAGGTCAAAAAATTTTTTGACTTTTTTGGCCGATTTTGACGCCTTTACTATACTATTTATGACATTTTGAGGTCGCTTTTTTTTTTTTTGATTTTTTTGAGGTCAAAATTTTTGAGGTCAAAAAAAATTTTTTTTTTTCCGATTTTTGACGCCTTTACTACTATACTATGACGTTTTTTATGACATTTTGAGGTCAAAAAATTTTTTGACTTTTTTTGGCCGATTTTGACGCCTTACTATACTATACTATGACGCTTTTTTTGACATTTTGAGGTCAAAAATTTTTTGACTTTTTTTGTCCGATTTTGACGCCTTTTTTGACTATACTATGACGCTTTTTTATATACTATGACGTTTTGAGGTTTTGAAAAAAAATTTTGACTTTTTTTGGTCGATTTTGACGCCTTTTTACTATACTATGACGCTTTTTTATGACATTTTGAGGTCAAAAAATTTTTGACTTTTTTTTTTTTATTTTTGACGCCTTACTATACTATGACGTTTTTTTATGACATTTTGAGGTCAAAAAATTTTTTGACTTTTTTGTCCGATTTTGACGCCTTTACTATACTATGACGTTTTTTATGACATTTTGAGGTCAAAAAATTTTTGACTTTTTTTGGCCAAAAAACGCCTTTACTATACTATGACGCTTTTTTATGACATTTTGAGGTCAAAAATTTTTGACTTTTTTGGCCGAAAAACGCCTTTACTATACTATGGACGTTTTTATATTTTGAGAGTCATGAATTTTGAGGTCAAAAATTTTTTGACTTTTTTTCGATTTTGACGCCTTTACTATACTATGACGTTTTTTATGACATTTTGAGGTCAAAAATTTTTGACTTTTTTGGCCGATTTTGACGCCTTTACTATACTATGACGCTTTTTTATGACATTTTGAGGTCAAAAAAAATTTTTGACTTTTTTTTGGCCGAAAAAAACTACGCCTTTACTATACTATGACGCTTTTTATGACATTTTGAGGTCAAAAATTTTTTTGACTTTTTTTGTCCGATTTTGACGCTTTTACTATACTATGACGTTTTTTATGACATTTTGAGGTCAAAAAATTTTTGACTTTTTTTTGATTTTGACGCCTTTTTGATGACATTTTGAGGTCAAAAAATTTTTGACTTTTTTTGGCTATACTATGACGTTTTTTTATGACATTTTGAGGTCAAAAAATTTTTTTGACTTTTTTTGGCCGATTTTGACGCCTTTACTATACTATGACGTTTTTTTTATGACATTTTGAGGTCAAAAAAATTTTTTGACTTTTTTTTGTCCGATTTTGACGCCTTTACTATACTATGACGCTTTTTTATGACATTTTGAGGTCAAAAAAATTTTTTGACTTTTTTTGGCCGATTTTGACGCCTTTACTATACTATGACGTTTTTTATGACATTTTGAGGTCAAAAAAAATTTTGACTTTTTTTTTGGCCGATTTTGACGCCTTTTACTATACTATGACGTTTTTTTTATGACATTTTGAGGTCAAAAAATTTTTTTGACTTTTTGAGGTCAAAAATTTTTTTTTGACGCTTTTTTACTTTATGACGCTTTTTATGACATTTTGAGGTCAAAAATTTTTTGACTTTTTTTGTCCGAAAAACGCTTTACTATACTATGACGTTTTTTTTATGACATTTTTTGAGGTCAAAAAATTTTGACTTTTTTGGCCGATTTTGACGCTTTTTACTATACTATACGTATGATGACTTTTTGAGGTCAAAAATTTTTGAGGTCAAAAAAAAACGCCTTTTGACTTTTTTTTTGACATTTTGAGGTCAAAAAATTTTGACTTTTTTGGCCGATTTTGACTATACTATACTATGACGTTTTTTATGACATTTTGAGGTCAAAAAAAATTTTGACTTTTTTTTCCGAAAAACGCCTTTACTATACTATGACGTTTTTTATGACATTTTGAGGTCAAAAAAAATTTTTGACTTTTTTTTGCCGATTTTGACGCCTTTACTATACTATGACGTTTTTATGATATTTTGAGGTCAAAAATTTTTTTTGACTTTTTTGTCCGATTTTGACGCCTACTATACTATGACGCTTTTTTATGACATTTTGAGGTCAAAAATTTTTGAGGTTTTTGGCAAAAAAAACGCCTTTTTTTTATGACGAAATGACATTTTGAGGTCAAAAAAACTTTTTTGGCCGACGACGCTTTTACTATTTTTTATGATTTTGAGGTCAAAAAAAAAATTTTTTGACTTTTTTTTCGATTTTTTGACGCCTTTACTATACTATGACGACGTTTTTTATGATATTTTGAGGTCAAAAAATTTTTTTTTTTTTTTGGCGATTTTTGACGCCTTTACTATACTATGACGTTTTTTATGACATTTTGAGGTCAAAAAATTTTTTGACTTTTTTTAATTTTGACGCCTTTACTATACTATGACGTTTTTTATGACATTTTGAGGTCAAAAAATTTTTTGACTTTTTTTGGCCGATTTTGACGCCTTTACTATACTATGACGACGCTTTTTTATGACATTTTGAGGTCAAAAAAAAAATTTGACTTTTTTTTGTCGATTTTGACGCCTTACTATACTATGACGCTTTTTATGACATTTTGAGGTCAAAAAAAATTTTGACTTTTTTTTGTCGAAAAACGCCTTTTACTATACTATGACGCTTTTTTATGATTTTGAGGTCAAAAATTTTTTGAGGTCAAAAAAACGCTTTTGACTTTTTTGTTTTTTATTTTTGACGCCTTTTTTACTATACTATGATTTACTATACTATGACGCTTTTTATGACATTTTGAGGTCAAAAAAATTTTTTTTGACTTTTTTTTCCGATTTTGACGCTTCTTTACTATACTATGACGCTTTTTATGACATTTTTTTGAGGTCAAAAAAATTTTTGACTTTTTTGGCCGATTTTGACGCCTTTTACTATACTATGACGCTTTTTATGACATTTTTTTGAGGTCAAAAAAATTTTTGACTTTTTTTTGTCCCGACTTTTTTACTTTACTATACTATGACGTTTTTATGACATTTTGAGGTCAAAAATTTTTGACTTTTTTTGAATTTTGACGCCTTTACTATACTATGACGACGTTTTTATGACATTTTGAGGTCAAAAAATTTTGACTTTTTTTTTTCTTTTTTTGACGCCTTTACTATACTATACTATGACGTTTTTATGACATTTTGAGGTCAAAAAATTTTTTTGACTTTTTTTGGCCGATTTTGACGCGCTTTACTATACTATGACGCTTTTTTATGACATTTTGAGGTCAAAAAATTTTTTGACTTTTTTTGTCCGATTTTGACGCCTTTACTATACTATGACGTTTTTTATGACATTTTGAGGTCAAAAATTTTGACTTTTTTTTTTGACGCCGCCTACTATACTTGACGCCTTTACTATACTATGACGCTTTTTTTTATGACATTTTGAGGTCAAAAATTTTTTGACTTTTTTTGACATTTTGAGGTCAAAAAAACTTTTACTATACTATACTATGACGCTTTTTTATGACATTTTGAGGTCAAAAAAAAATTTGACTTTTTTTTTGGCCGATTTTGACGCCTTACTATACTATGACGCTTTTTTTTTGACATTTTGAGGTCAAAAAAATTTTTGACTTTTTTTGTCGATTTTGACGCCTTTACTATACTATGACGTTTTTTTTATGACATTTTGAGGTCAAAAAATTTTTGACTTTTTTTTGGCCGATTTTGACGCTTTACTATACTATGACGACGTTTTGATGATTTTGAGGTCAAAAAAATTTTGACTTTTTTTGGCCGATTTTGACGCTTTTACTATACTATGACGCTTTTTTATGACATTTTGAGGTCAAAAAAAAATTTGACTTTTTTTTTTTTTTTGACGCTTTACTACTATACTATGACGCTTTTTTATGACATTTTGAGGTCAAAAAATTTTTTTTTGTTTGACTTTTTTTATGACTTTTTATGACATTTTGACGACTTTTTTACTATACTATGACGCTATGACGCTTTTTTATGACATTTTGAGGTCAAAAAATTTTTTGACTTTTTTTTCACCGAAAAAACGCCTTTACTATACTATGACGTTTTTATGACATTTTGAGGTCAAAAAACTTTTTTTGTCCGATTTTGACGCCTTTTATGACTTTTTTTTTGAGGTCAAAAAAAACGCTTTTTTACTATACTATGACGCTTTTTATGATATTTTTGAGGTCAAAAAATTTTTTGACTTTTTTGTCCGATTTTGACGCCTTACTATACTATGACGTTTTTTATGACATTTTGAGGTCAAAAAATTTTGACTTTTTTTTTGCCGATTTTGACGCCTTACTATACTATGACGTTTTTATGACATTTTGAGGTCAAAAAATTTTGACTTTTTTTGGCCGATTTTGACGCCTTTACTACTATACTATGACGCTTTTTTTATGACATTTTGAGGTCAAAAAATTTTGACTTTTTTTGTCCGATTTTGACGCCTTACTATACTATGACGTTTTTTATGACATTTTGAGGTCAAAAAATTTTTGACTTTTTTTTCCGAAAAAACGCTTTACTATACTATGACGCTTTTTTATGACATTTTGAGGTCAAAAAATTTTGACTTTTTTTTGTCCGATTTTTGACGCCTTTTACTATACTATGACGCTTTTTTTTATGACATTTTGAGGTCAAAAATTTTTGACTTTTTTTGGTCGATTTTGACGCCTTTACTATACTATGACGCTTTTTTATGATATTTTGAGGTCAAAAAATTTTTGACTTTTTTGACATTTTTTGACGCTCAAAACTATACTATGACGTTTTTTTATGACATTTGAGGTCAAAAAATTTTTGACTTTTTTTTGGCTATATTTGACGCCTTACTATACTATGACGCTTTTTATGACATTTTGAGGTCAAAATTTTTTGACTTTTTTGGCCGATTTTGACGCCTTTACTATACTATGACGTTTTTTTATGATGATTTTGAGGTCAAAAAATTTTTGACTTTTTTTTGGCCGATTTTGACGCCTTTACTATACTATGATGACGCTTTTTATGACATTTTGAGGTCAAAAAAATTTTTGACTTTTTTTGGCCGATTTTGACGCCTTTACTATACTATGACGTTTTTTTATGACATTTTGAGGTCAAAAAT
>JAFBJY010000632.1:0-11890 GCA_016801885.1 Toxotes chatareus | reverse complement strand
ATACTATGACGTTTTTATGACATTTTGAGGTCAAAAAATTTTTTTGACTTTTTTTAAACGATTTTGACGCCTTTACTATACTATGACGTTTTTTATGACATTTTGAGGTCAAAAAAATTTTTGACTTTTTTTTTGGCCGAAAAAACGCCATACTATACTATGACGTTTTTTATGACATTTTGAGGTCAAAAAATTTTTGACTTTTTTGTCCGATTTTGACGCCTTACTATACTATGACGCTTTTTATGACATTTTGAGGTCAAAAAATTTTTGACTTTTTTTTGGTCGAAAAAACGCCATACTATACTATGACGCTTTTTATGACATTTTGAGGTCAAAAAAAATTTGACTTTTTTTGGTCCGATTTTGACGCCTACTTACTATACTATGACGTTTTTTTGACTTTTTGACATTTTGAGGTCAAAAATTTTTTGACTTTTTGGTCCAAAAAACGCCATACTATACTATATACGACTTTTTTATGACATTTTGAGGTCAAAAATTTTTTTGACTTTTTTTGTCCGATTTTGACGCCTTACTATACTATGACGTTTTTTATGACATTTTGAGGTCAAAAAAATTTTTTTGACTTTTTTCCGAAAAACGCCATACTATACTATACTATGACGTTTTTTATGACATTTTGAGGTCAAAAATTTTTTGACTTTTTTGGCCGAAAAACGCCTTACTATACTATGACGTTTTTTATGACATTTTGAGGTCAAAAAAATTTTTTGACTTTTTTTGGTCGAAAAACGCCTACTTACTATACTATGACGCTTTTTATGACATTTTGAGGTCAAAAAAATTTTGACTTTTTTTGTCCCGAAAACGCGCTTTACTATACTATGACGTTTTTTATGACATTTTGAGGTCAAAAAAAATTTTGACTTTTTTTTTTAATATTTTGACGCTTTTACTATACTATGACTTTTTTTATGACATTTTGAGGTCAAAAAAATTTTGACTTTTTTGTCCGATTTTGACGCCTTTACTATACTATGACGCTTTTTATGACATTTTGAGGTCAAAAAATTTTTGACTTTTTTTTCAAAAAAACGCCTTACTATACTATACTATGACGCTTTTTATGACATTTTGAGGTCAAAAAATTTTTGACTTTTTTTGGCCGAAAAAACGCCTTGACTTACTATACTATGACGCTTTTTTATGACATTTTGAGGTCAAAAAAAATTTGACTTTTTTGTCCGAAAAAACGCGCCTTTACTATACTATGACGTTTTTTATGACATTTTGAGGTCAAAAAAATTTTGACTTTTTTTGACCGAAAAGAACGCCGTACTATACTATGACGTTTTTTATGACATTTTGAGGTCAAAAAAATTTTTGACTTTTTTTCGCCGATTTTGACGCCTTACTATACTATGACGTTTTTTATGACATTTTGAGGTCAAAAAATTTTTTGACTTTTTTTTGTCCGATTTTGACGCCTTTACTACTACTATGACGTTTTTTATGACATTTTGAGGTCAAAAAATTTTTTTTTTTTTTTCTTTTTTAAAAAACGCCTTACTATACTATGATCGCTTTTTATGACATTTTGAGGTCAAAAAAATTTTTGACTTTTTTGTTCGAAAAAACGCCTTACTATACTATGACGCGTTTTTATGACATTTTGAGGTCAAAAAAATTTTGACTTTTTTTGCCGATTTTGACGCCATACTATACTATGACGTTTTTTATGACATTTTGAGGTCAAAAAAATTTTTGACTTTTTTTGGCCGAAAAAAACGCCTTACTATACTATGACGTTTTTATGACATTTTGAGGTCAAAAATTTTTTTGACTTTTTTTGTCCGATTTTGACGCCTTACTATACTATGACGTTTTTTATGACATTTTGAGGTCAAAAAATTTTTGACTTTTTTTGTCCGAAAAAAACGCCTTACTATACTATGACGTTTTTTTATGACATTTTGAGGTCAAAAAAATTTTGACTTTTTTTTAAAAAAAAAACACCATACTATACTATACTATGACGCGTTTTTATGACATTTTGAGGTCAAAAAATTTTGACTTTTTTTTTCCGAAAAAAACGCCATACTATACTATGACGTTTTTTATGACATTTTGAGGTCAAAAAAATTTTTGACTTTTTTTTGTCCGAAAAAACGACGCTTTACTATACTATACTATGACGCTTTTTTATGACATTTTGAGGTCAAAAAAATTTTTTGACTTTTTTGTCCGATTTTGACGCCTTTACTATACTATGACGTTTTTTATGACATTTTGAGGTCAAAAAATTTTTGACTTTTTTTCCCGAAAACGCTTACTATACTATGACGTTTTTATGACATTTTGAGGTCAAAAAATTTTTTGACTTTTTGTTCGATTTTTGACGCCTTACTATACTATGACGTTTTTTATGACATTTTGAGGTCAAAAAATTTTTGACTTTTTTTGTCCGAAAAACGCCTTTACTATACTATGACGCTTTTTTATGACATTTTGAGGTCAAAAAATTTTTTGACTTTTTTTTGGCCGAAAAAACGCCATACTATACTATGACGCTTTTTTATGACATTTTGAGGTCAAAATTTTTTTTTTTGGTCAAAAAACGCCATTACTATACTATGACGATTTTTTTATGACATTTTGAGGTCAAAAAACGACTTTTTTTTTGCCGATTTTGACGCCTTTACTATACTATGACGTTTTTTTATGACATTTTGAGGTCAAAAAAATTTTGACTTTTTTTTGGCCGATTTTTTGACGCCATACTATACTATGACGTTTTTATGACATTTTGAGGTCAAAAAATTTTGACTTTTTTTGTCCGAAAAAACGCCTTACTATACTATGACGTTTTTTATGACATTTTTTGAGGTCAAAAAAATTTTTTGACTTTTTTTGACCGAAAAAACGCCTTACTATACTATGACGTTTTTTATGACATTTTGAGGTCAAAAAAAATTTTTGACTTTTTGGCCGAAAAAACGCCTTTACTATACTATGACGTTTTTTATGACATTTTGAGGTCAAAAAATTTTTTGACTTTTTTTGTCCGAAAAACGCCCTTACTATACTATGACGATTTTTTTTTTTTTGAGGTCATTTTGAGGTCAAAAATTTTTGACTTTTTTTGGGTCGAAAAACGCCTTTACTATACTATGACGCTTTTTTATGACATTTTGAGGTCAAAAAATTTTGACTTTTTTTGTTCCGAAAAAACGCCATACTATACTATGACGTTTTTTATGACATTTTGAGGTCAAAAAAAATTTTTGACTTTTTTTTCGAAAAAACGCCTTACTATACTATGACGTTTTTTATGACATTTTGAGGTCAAAAAAATTTTTGACTTTTTTTTGGCCGATTTTGACGCCTTTACTATACTATGACGCTTTTTTATGACATTTTGAGGTCAAAAATTTTTTTGACTTTTTTTGGCCGAAAAACGCCTTACTATACTATACTATGATGACGCTTTTTATGACATTTTGAGGTCAAAAAAATTTTTGACTTTTTTTTGCCGAAAAACGCCATACTATACTATGATGACGCTTTTATGACATTTTGAGGTCAAAAAATTTTGACTTTTTTTTGTCCGAAAAACGCCTTTTACTATACTATGACGTTTTTTATGACATTTTGAGGTCAAAAAATTTTTTGACTTTTTTTGGTTTGAAAAAACGCCTTACTATACTATGATTTTGAGGTTTTTTATGACATTTTGAGGTCAAAAAAATTTTTGACTTTTTTGTCCGAAAAAAAAAAAAAATTTTTTACTATACTATGACGCTTTTTATGACATTTTGAGGTCAAAAAAAAATTTTTGACTTTTTTTGTCCGATTTTGACGCCTTACTATACTATGACGTTTTTTATGACATTTTGAGGTCAAAAAAATTTTTGACTTTTTTGACTTTTGTCCAAAAAAACGCATACTATACTATGATGCTTTTTTTTTGACATTTTGAGGTCAAAAAATTTTTTGACTTTTTGTCCCGATTTTGACGCTTTTACTATACTATGACGTTTTTTATGACATTTTGAGGTCAAAAAATTTTTGACTTTTTTGGCCGAAAAAACGCCTTACTATACTATGACGCTTTTTTATGACATTTTGAGGTCAAAAAATTTTGACTTTTTTGGTCCGAAAAACGCCTTACTATACTATGATCGTTTTTTATGACATTTTGAGGTCAAAAAATTTTTGACTTTTTTTTTGGTCCGAAAAAACGCCTTTACTATACTATGACGCTTTTATGACATTTTGAGGTCAAAAAAATTTGACTTTTTTTGGCCGAAAAAACGCCTTACTATACTATGACGTTTTTTTTGACATTTTGAGGTCAAAAAAATTTGACTTTTTTTTTCCGATTTTGACGCCTTACTATACTATGATCGCTTTTTTATGACATTTTGAGGTCAAAAAATTTTGACTTTTTCTAAAAAACGCCTTTTTACTATGACGCTTTTTTATGACATTTTGAGGCCAAAAAATATACTATGACGCTTTTTTACTATGACGCTTTTTATGACATTTTGAGGTCAAAAAAATTTGACTTTTTTTTGTCGATTTTGACGCCTTACTATACTATACTATGACGTTTTTTTATGACATTTTGAGGTCAAAAAAATTTTGACTTTTTTTTGTCCGAAAAACGCCTTACTATACTATGACGTTTTTTTATGACATTTTGAGGTCAAAAAATTTTTTGACTTTTTTTGTCCAAAAAACGCCTTACTACTATACTATGACGACGCTTTTATGACATTTTGAGGTCAAAAAAAAATTTTGACTTTTTTTGTCGATTTTGACTTTTACTATACTATGATGACGTTTTTTATGACATTTTGAGGTCAAAAAATTTTTTGACTTTTTTTTTGGCCGATATTTGACGCCTACTATACTATGACGTTTTTTATGACATTTTGAGGTCAAAAAATTTTTGACTTTTTTTTTCCGAAAAAACGCCTTACTATACTATGATGACGTTTTTATGACATTTTGAGGTCAAAAAAATTTTTGACTTTTTTGTTCGAAAAAAACGCCATACTATACTATGATTTACGTTTTTTTGACATTTTGAGGTCAAAAAAATTTTTGACTTTTTTTTGTCCGAAAAAACGCATACTATACTATGACGTTTTTTTATGACATTTTGAGGTCAAAAATTTTTTGACTTTTTTTTCCGATTTTGACGCCTTTACTATACTATGACGTTTTTATGACATTTTGAGGTCAAAAAAATTTTTTTGTCGAACTTTTTTTTTTATGACGATTTTTTTGACGCCTTACTATACTATGACGTTTTTTTATGATGACATTTTGAGGTCAAAAAAAATTTTTGACTTTTTTTGTCCGATTTTGACGCCATACTATACTATGACGTTTTTTATGACATTTTGAGGTCAAAAAATTTTTTGACTTTTTTTTTGTCCGAAAAAACGCCTTACTATACTATGACGTTTTTTATGACATTTTGAGGTCAAAAAAATTTTTTGACTTTTTTTGTTCGAAAAAACGCCTTATACTATACTATGACGTTTTTATGACATTTTGAGGTCAAAAAAATTTTTGACTTTTTTGGCCGATTTTGACGCCTTTACTATACTATGACGTTTTTTATGACATTTTGAGGTCAAAAAATTTTTTGACTTTTTTTGGCCGAAAAAACGCCATACTATACTATACTATGACGTTTTTTTTTTGACATTTTGAGGTCAAAAATTTTTGACTTTTTTTTGAGGTCAAAAAACGCCTTACTATACTATGACGCTTTTTATGACATTTTGAGGTCAAAAAATTTTTTGACTTTTTTTTTGTCCGAAAAAAACGCCATACTATACTATGACGTTTTTTATGATGATTTTGAGGTCAAAAAAAATTTGACTTTTTTGTCAAAAAACGCCTTACTATACTATGACGTTTTTATGACATTTTGAGGTCAAAAAAAAATTTTGACTTTTTTTTGCCGATTTTGACGCCTTACTATACTATACTATGACGCTTTTTTTATGACATTTTGAGGTCAAAAAATTTTTGACTTTTTTTTTCCGAAAAAACGACGCTTTACTACTATACTATGACGCTTTTTTATGACATTTTGAGGTGAAAAAATTTTTGACTTTTTGGTCAAAAACGCCATACTTTTATGACGTTTTTTTCTGATTTTTGAGGTCGCCTTTTTTGATACTATGATGACGCTTTATGACATTTTGACGTTTTTATGAATTTTGAGGTCAAAAATTTTTTTGACTTTTTTTTTCATTTTGACGCCTATACTATACTATGACGTTTTTATGACATTTTGAGGTCAAAAAATTTTTTGACTTTTTTGGCCGATTTTGACGCCTACTATACTATGACGCTTTTTATGACATTTTGAGGTCAAAAAAATTTTTGACTTTTTTGTCGAAAAAACGCCTTACTATACTATGATCGCTTTTTATGACATTTTGAGGTCAAAAATTTTTTGACTTTTTTTGGTCGAAACGACGCCCTTGACTACTATACTATGACTATACTATGACGCTTTTTTGACATTTTGAGGTCAAAAATTTTTATGACTTTTTTTTCCGAAAAAACGCCTTTACTATACTATGATACTTTTTTTTGACATTTTGAGGTCAAAAAATTTTTTGACTTTTTTTTTTCGAAAAACGACGCCTTACTATACTATGACGCTTTTTATGACATTTTGAGGTCAAAAAATTTTTTGACTTTTTTGTTCGAAAAAACGCCATACTATACTATGATCGCTTTTTTATGACATTTTGAGGTCAAAAAATTTTTTGACTTTTTTTTATCCGATTTTTGACGCCTTACTATACTATGACGCTTTTTTATGACATTTTGAGGTCAAAAAAATTTTTGACTTTTTTGTTCGAAAAAAACGCCTTACTATACTATGACGTTTTTTATGACATTTTGAGGTCAAAAAATTTTTGACTTTTTTTTTTTGTCGAAAAAACGCCTTACTATACTATGATGACGCTTTTTATGACATTTTGAGGTCAAAAAAATTTTGACTTTTTTTGTCCGAAAAACGCCGCCTTACTATACTATGACGCTTTTTATGACATTTTGAGGTCAAAAAAAATTTTTGACTTTTTTTGTCCGAAAAAACGCCTTACTATACTATGACGCTTTTTTATGACATTTTGAGGTCAAAAAAATTTGACTTTTTTGTTTTGGCCGAAAAAACGCCTTTACTATACTATGACATTTTTCAAAAATTTGACATTTTGAGGTCAAAAATGACATTTTGAGACAAAAATTTTTGACTTTTTTGGTTTAAAAAAACGACGCTACTATACTATACTATGACGTTTTTTATGACATTTTGAGGTCAAAAAAATTTTTGACTTTTTTTGTCCGAAAAAAAAACGCCTTACTATACTATGACGTTTTTTATGACATTTTGAGGTCAAAAAAATTTTGACTTTTTTTGGCCGAAAAAACGCCTTACTATACTATGACGACGTTTTTATGACATTTTGAGGTCAAAAAAATTTTGACTTTTTTTGTCCGAAAAACGCCTTACTATACTATGACGTTTTTTATGACATTTTGAGGTCAAAAAATTTTGACTTTTTTTTTTTGACGATTTTTGACGCCGATACTATGACGCTTTTATGACTATTGAGGTCAAAATTTTTGACTTTTTTTTATTTCATTTTGACATTTTACTAGGACGCTTTTTATGAAAATTTTGAGGTCAAAAAACTTTTGACTTTTTTGTCCGAAAAACGCCTTACTATACTATGACGTTTTTTATGACATTTTGAGGTCAAAAAAATTTTTTGACTTTTTTGTCGAAAAAAACGCCTTACTATACTATGATGACGCTTTTTTATGACATTTTGAGGTCAAAAAATTTTTTGACTTTTTTTTGTCGATTTTGACGCCTTACTATACTATGACGTTTTTTTTATGACATTTTGAGGTCAAAAAAATTTTTGACTTTTTTTTTTAAAAAAAAACGCTTTACTATACTATGACGTTTTTTTTATGACATTTTGAGGTCAAAAAATTTTTTTGACTTTTTTTTGTCCCGAAAAACGCCTTTACTATACTATGACGTTTTTATGACATTTTGAGGTCAAAAATTTTGAGGTCAAAAAACGCATTTATACTTGACTTTTTTTTTTTTGAGGTCAAAAATTTTGACTTTTTTTGTCCGAAAAAACGCCTACTATACTATACTATGACGTTTTTTATGACATTTTGAGGTCAAAAAATTTTTTGACTTTTTTTTCCCAAAAAACGCCTTACTATACTATACTATGACGTTTTTTATGACATTTTGAGGTCAAAAAAATTTTTTTTTTGGCCGATTTTGAAAAACGCCTTACTATACTATGACGTTTTTTATGACATTTTGAGGTCAAAAATTTTTTTTTTTTTGACTTTTTTTCTACTATACTATGACGTTTTTTATGACATTTTGAGGTCAAAAAATTTTTGACGCTCGAAAAACGCCTTACTATACTATGACGCTTTTTTATGACATTTTGAGGTCAAAAAATTTTTGACTTTTTTTTCGAAAAAACGCCTTACTATACTATGACGCTTTTTTATGACATTTTGAGGTCAAAAAATTTTTTGACTTTTTTGGCCGAAAAAACGCCTTACTATACTATGATCGCTTTTTTATGACATTTTGAGGTCAAAAAATTTTTGACTTTTTTTGGTCGAAAAAACGCCTTACTATACTATGACGTTTTTTTTGATGACATTTTGAGGTCAAAAAATGACGATTTTTATGACTTTTTGGTCAAAAAATTTTTTGACGCCGCTTACTATACTATGACGTTTTTTATGACATTTTGAGGTCAAAAAATTTTTGACTTTTTTTCCCGATTTTGACGCCTATACTATACTATGATGACGCTTTTTATGACATTTTGAGGTCAAAAAAATTTTTGACTTTTTTTGGCCGAAAAAACGCCATACTATACTATGACGCTTTTTATGACATTTTGAGGTCAAAAAAATTTTTGACTTTTTGTCCGAAAAACGCCATACTATACTATGATGACGCTTTATGACATTTTGAGGTCAAAAAAATTTTTGACTTTTTTTTCAAAAAAACGCCATACTACTATACTATGACGTTTTTTATGACATTTTGAGGTCAAAAAATTTTGACTTTTTTTTTGCCCGAAAACGCCTTACTATACTATGACGTTTTTTATGACATTTTGAGGTCAAAAAATTTTTTGACTTTTTTTTTCGAAAAAACGCCTTTACTATACTAATGACGTTTTTTTATATGACATTTTGAGGTCAAAAAATTTTTGACTTTTTTTGTTCCGAAAAACGCCTTACTATACTATGACGTTTTTTATGACATTTTGAGGTCAAAAAAAAATTTTGACTTTTTTTTCCCGAAAAAAACGCCTTACTATACTATGACGTTTTTTATGACATTTTGAGGTCAAAAAATTTTTTGACTTTTTTTTGGTCCGAAAAAACGCCTACTACTATACTATGACGAGGTTTTTTGACATTTTGAGGTCAAAAAATTTTTGACTTTTTTGACATTTTGAGGTCAAAAACGCCTTACTATACTATGATGACTTTTTTATGACATTTTGAGGTCAAAAAAATTTTGACTTTTTTTTGTCCGATTTTGACGCCTTACTATACTATGACGTTTTTTTTTATGACATTTTGAGGTCAAAAAATTTTTGACTTTTTTTTTCAAAAAACGCCTTTACTATACTATGACGTTTTTTATGACATTTTGAGGTCAAAAAAATTTTGACTTTTTTTTTTTTTGACGCTACTATACTATGACGTTTTTATGATGATTTTGAGGTCAAAAAATTTTTTGACTTTTTTTTCCGAAACGCCTTTACTATACTATATGATTTTTTTTGATGATTTTTTGAGGTCAAAAAATTTTTTGACTTTTTTTGTCCGAAAAACGCCTTACTATACTATGATCGCTTTTTATGACATTTTGAGGTCAAAAAAATTTTTGACTTTTTTTGTCGAAAAAACGCCTTACTATACTATGACGTTTTTTTATGACATTTTGAGGTCAAAAAAATTTTTTTTTTTTTTGGCCGAAAAACGCCATACTATACTATGACGTTTTTTATTTTGACATTTTGAGGTCAAAAAATTTTTTTGACTTTTTATGACATTTTGAGGTCAAAAAATTTTTGACTTTTTACGATTTTTGACGCTATACTATACTATGACGTTTTTTATGACATTTTGAGGTCAAAAAAATTTTGACTTTTTTTGGCCGAAAAAACGCCTTTACTATACTATGACGTTTTTTATGACATTTTGAGGTTTTTTTTGACTTTTTTTTGAGAGGCCAAAATGACGCTTTTGACTTTTTTGACATTTTGAGGTCAAAAAAAATTTGAGGTCAAAAAAATTTTTTTTTTTGGCCGAAAACGCCTTACTATACTATGACGCTTTTTTATGACATTTTGAGGTCAAAAAATTTTTGACTTTTTTTGTTTTATTTTGACGCCTTACTATACTATGATGACGCTTTTTATGACATTTTGAGGTCAAAAAATTTTTGACTTTTTTTTACCGAAAACGCCTTACTATACTATGACGTTTTTTATGACATTTTGAGGTCAAAAAAAATTTTGACTTTTTTTTCGAAAAAACGCCTTACTATACTATGATGACGCTTTTATGACATTTTGAGGTCAAAAAAATTTTTGACTTTTTTGTTCGAAAAAACGACGCCTTACTATACTATGACGTTTTTTATGACATTTTGAGGTCAAAAAATTTTTTTGACTTTTTTGTCCGATTTTGACGCCTTACTATACTATGATGACGTTTTTATGACATTTTGAGGTCAAAAAAAATTTTTGACTTTTTTTGTCCGAAAAAAACGCCTTACTATACTATGACGCTTTTTATGACATTTTGAGGTCAAAAAAATTTTGACTTTTTTTTGTCCGATTTTTGACGCCTATACTATACTATGACGCTTTTTATGACATTTTGAGGTCAAAAAAATTTTGACTTTTTTGTCCGAAAAAACGCCTTTACTATACTATGACGTTTTTGATGACATTTTGAGGTCAAAAAATTTTTGACTTTTTTGTCCGAAAACGCCTTTACTATACTATGACGTTTTTTATGACATTTTGAGGTCAAAAAATTTTTTGACTTTTTTTTTTGGTCCGAAAAAACGCCTTTACTATACTATGACGTTTTTTTATGACATTTTGAGGTCAAAAAATTTTTGACTTTTTTTTTCGAAAAAACGACGCCTATACTATACTATGACGTTTTTTATTTTTGACATTTTGAGGTCAAAAAACTTTTTGACTTTTTTTTTGTCCGAAAAAACGCGCTTTACTATACTATGACGTTTTTTATGACATTTTGAGGTCAAAAAATTTTTTGACTTTTTTTTCGAAAAACGCCTTTACTATACTATGATGACTTTTTTATGACATTTTGAGGTCAAAAAATTTTTTGACTTTTTTTGGCCGATTTTGACGCCTTTACTATACTATGACGTTTTTTATGACATTTTGAGGTCAAAAAAATTTTTTTGACTTTTTTTTTCCGAAAAACGCCTTACTATACTATGACGCTTTTTATGACATTTTGAGGTCAAAAAATTTTTGACTTTTTTTTTTCCGATTTTGACGCCTTTACTATACTATGACGTTTTATGACATTTTGAGGTCAAAAATTTTGACTTTTTGAGGTCAAAAACGCCATTTTACTATGACGTTTTTTTATGACATTTTGAGGTCAAAAAAATTTGATTTTGACCGATTTTTTGACGCCTACTATACTATGATCGCTTTTTATGACATTTTGAGGTCAAAAAATTTTTGACTTTTTTTTGGCTGAAAAAACGCCTTACTATACTATGACGTTTTTTATGACATTTTGAGGTCAAAAAATTTTTTGACTT
>JAFBJY010000631.1:0-11910 GCA_016801885.1 Toxotes chatareus | reverse complement strand
TTACACTGTGTTTAAATATATGACACCTTGTGGACACAATATCATCTGAAAGGATTTTAAGATAAGATACTTTATTGTCGTATATACAACAAAATTCAGGTGCACATCCAAAATATGATGCTCAGTAAGTTTAAAAAAAAAAAAAAAAAAAATAAGAGATAAGTTGAGTCAATCAAGAATCTCAATCATTCCAACATGCACACAATCCTATCACATATGTCAGCTAAAGTACTGCAGTATGCTGGTCATAAAATGATTTCATGTTTAAAATAAAGTGACAGTGGGGAAGAAAATAATAAATGAACAATCATAAAATTATTCGTCATGGCTTTGGGATAAAAGCTGTTCTTGTGGTTGGTGTTTTGATGGATCTGTACCGTTTCCCTGAGGGGAGAAGCTGAAACAAAGTGTGGGCAGGGGGTGAGAGTCTTTTAAAATGCAGGATGCTTTCCTGAGGCAGTGGATTCCAACAGTGACAGGTTTCCAAACATGACAAAACAGGCAAGATTTCAGAATCAAAAGCTGACAGAGAAGACAGTGGCATACATGATCATCTGTAGGTTCACATAAAACAAACATTCAGTCTACAGATGCAATTATTTGAATTCTTGCTGCATTTATTTAAACTCACAGAATCTTTATCAGAACCATGTTTAGTTCCTAAAAGTTCAAAATGACTTTACAGTATATTGTAGTGATTACTTATGATTTAATAAATGACTATATAAGTATATTAGGTATAAGGTTATTGTGTTTGTCCTCATCCCAGTTAAATCTCATGACTGGATTTAAAATTTCATTTGGAAATTTACTGTTTTGATGTAAAATAACTTCAGTGTCTCACTATGAGAGTCTCCCACTCACTCATTCACTCACTGTCACCACTGAGACAGCAGATAGATACACTTTGAAGGAGTGAAGGTATTTGGAAAGTTTTTTTGCCCGTGTGTGTGTCTGCTTGCTAGCTAATGTGCTATGTGCTAAATGCTGTTACTGCTGTGACATTTTAAAAGCTCACAACGGGGTGTATATTTCACTGTTAACATGAAGAAAATGAATGTGAACTGTAGCTGTGTTGCTTATTTTTGTAATTCATTTGGTATTTTTGAGAAGATTGAATATCATTAGTATGGGTTATGTTTTGGTTAGTGTTAGGCTTTCAGTTATGATGGTTAAGGGGCAAGGGAATGCATTATGTCAGCAAGTGTTCTCACAAAATATAAGTACCAGAATGTGTGTGTGTGTGTGTGTGTGTGTGTGTGTGTCATGTTTCTTTTAGATCTCGTTCAACTTAACTTGTGCTGTTAAATCCACAGAGTCCTGCTGTATGTTGGTCTCTGCATCACACTGAGATAACAGTTACACCTGTCACCTGAATCAAGTAGGAAGCTGATGGTGAAAGTTAAAGCTGACACTATATCATCATGTTCTGGGAGTAGAAGCTGTAAAATAACCAGGCTGGATGGAAGGAGGAAGCATTTTTTTCCTCCAACATTATTTCATCATTATTTTTGGTGACTGGTATTTTCTCAGTCTGGGTCCAGAAACAAAACTTTCTTTGTTTACTACAATGACTTTAAGGTGATTCTTCATCTGTTTGTAAGTTTGTGTTTTAATTGGTGGTTTGATGTGAATAGGTAGAAACAAATGGTATGAGGTGTGTGGTGTGTATATTGTGTGTAAGTGATGGGTCTGGTCCAGTCTGTAGACTCGGGTTGGTTTTAGGGATGAGAGGAGGGAGATGGTTAAGGTTAGGGTCAAGGATAGGTTGAAGGTTAAGGTTCAGATAAGAGGGGGTGGGGGGGTTGAGGTTAGGGTTAGAATAAGAGGAGGGTTTGGGTTTACAAGTAGAGGGGGGGGGGGAATCAGGTGCAGACAGAGGAAGAGGGGGGTGGTTAACGTTAGGATAGGGGATAGGTTGAGGGTTAGGATTAGGACAGGAGGGGGTGGAGAGGTAAGGTTAGGGTTAGGGTAGGGGGGTTAGGGTTTTTGAATGGGCCGTCAATTAGAAATTGGATGATTCCATAATTTGATGCCGTGTTCCTATCTACTAACATTGATTTTGGATGTTGGAATTTGGAACTTGGAAGATGCTTTTTGGAATTTTGGAATGGCCACTAGGTGTCAGTATTGCTCCACCCTTCCAACTTTTCAACGTTGACTTCCAAGTTCCAACTCTCAATTCCAACATTATTACACCATTCCAAGTCTCAATTCTAAGTTTTTCCTACTTCCAAGTTTTAACATATACAACACTAAAATTGCAGGCATTGTCTAATTAAAGGCATAAAGTCATATTTTATCATTTTAAATATTTTTTTTTAAACCAAGACCACATTAACATACGTACAACAGCCAGGCAAAGGTCAAATAGAATATTTTCGACCTAATGTTTTGCAGGGTATTAACAAAAATCTTTTTTTCTCGGGGAACCATTAAGACATACAGAGAACATTCTTAAGATGTTATTTTATGAGGTCCTACAACCAAGTATGGACCAGTTGGCCTCTTTGAAACAATTGACAAGACAGGTGTAAAAGCCTATGTCTCTTCATCAGTGTGCTAAAATCTGAACCTTTTCAGATACAAAAATCTTAAAAATTGAGCTACAGGTCTGATTCTAATACAGCTTATACTGCTATTTCAGAGATTTCAGGAACTGTAACTCCCACATGTGCAGCTCCTACCATTTAGCCATACAGCGGGCGATAGCCGATAGCTGCTCGCAAGTTTTGTCCATCTGGTCCCGCGGGAAGGGTCTCAAATGGGACTGTAAATTTCACAAGGACACTATGGCACAAATAGATGCAAATCCAAAGTCCATAGATAGACAGTTGAAATGGCATAGACTGAAATATGGAGGAAACTTTTTGCCTTTCATCGGCTCCTTGACTACATATATGAGAAGACTAATGGCACTCCTGCCATCTACTCTTGTGGGCCTTTCAGGCAGACCATATCCTGTGGCTCTATCTCCTTTTGTTTCAAAGTTGGGTCAGGAGCGGCCAAACCCACCTGGGCCTGACATATGTGGTAGAACTCTCTGAGAGCTTTCCGACAGTGTCTTGAATTCGTCGATCGGTGCTTCCCTTATGGAGATATAGTCCTGAGAAAAACTGCTCAGATTCCTGTCCCTGCTGAGGCCTGCTGAAATCAGCAGCTGCTCAGAGGCTGGAAAATAAAGTTTGATCTACGGGTCTGATTTTCACATAGGTTATACTGATACCTCTGAGCTTTCAGGAATTGTGACTCCCAGGTCTCTAGCCCCCAGCATTTTGGAATTATGGCCTTCCTCGTTTCACAGGTCAAAAGGTCACTTTAACAGTCTTTGCGGCTCCCATTTAGCCATACAGCGCGCTAGAGACCTGCAACCACTTCTGGCTCAAAGCCAGCAACCCCCCGATAGCTGCTCGCAAGTTTTGTCCATCTGGTCCCGCGGGAAGGGTCTCAAATGGGACTGTAAATTTCACAAGGACACTATGGCATAAATAGATGCAAATCCGAAGTCCATAGATAGACAGTTGAAATGGCATAGACTGAAATATGGAGGAAACTTTTTGCCTTTCATCGGCTCCTTGACTACATACATGAGAAGACGAATGGCACTCCTGCCGTCTACTCTTCCAGGCCTTTCAGGCAGACCATATCCTGTGGCTCTATCTCCTTTTGTTTCAAAGTTGGGTCAGGAGCGGCCACACCCACCTGGGCCTGACATGTGTGGTAGAACTCTCTGAGAGCTTTCCGACAGTGTCTTTAATTCGTCGATCGGTCCTTCCATTAAAGAGATATAGCACTTAACGAGGTGAAAAATCACAAACTTTGTCGCCCCCTACCTCCAGAAAGGAAGGGGATTGAGCTTTGGTTCAAAGGCTACGTGGAGCTGCTCAAAGAGACCTTTCCATCGATGCCTGGCTTGTGGCTCTCTGACCTAGTATGGCCAAGTTGGTGTGTTTCACATAATTAAGCAGGGTTGCCTGAAAGGCCTCAAATCCCACAGGCCTGGCTGCAGTGAAAAATCCATCAAGTGCCAGAATATGGAGACACGGGCCTGGTTTTGACATATGTTACAGAGCCACGTGACTGAATTCAGGAGAGGTTTCCCCCATGTTCCCAGCTCTTGACTTTCCCAAGTTATGGTCTTCCAAAGTCTTCAGGTCAAAAGGTCCATTTGGACAACTTAGGGTTAGTATATCTGGGGCCTATTCAGCCATACAGTGAGATAGAGACCTACAGCCTTTTTGGTGTGACTCCTGGGATCCCTCTGATGAAGTGTGTTAATTTTGGTCCCACTGGCCCCAAGGGAAGGGCCTCAAAAGGGGCCCCAAAGGCAGAGGGATCATCTGTTTTCTGTAGATGAGATTATGGAAGCACACAGTCGATGTAAGAAGATGAGAATGTGGAAGGAAGCATTTCAAACTCATCTCCTGAAGTAGGTGAGGGAAGAGAATGCTGAGGACACTTTTGCGTTCCTCTAAAGGAGGCCTGTCAGGCGCAACCTGTCCTGTGTCTCTGTCTCCCTCTGTTGCAGAGTTTGAGCCAGAAGGGTGTCACCGAGCCGGCGCTGACATATGTAATAGAACTCTTTGTGAGCTTTCCAACGGTCTTTGTCCCTCATCCCTCGCTGCTTCCATTAAAGAGATATAGCGCTTAACAAGGTGAAAAATCACAAATTAGGTTTTTTTTTCCAAATCCCCATCTATGACGTTGGCCATAGATGAGAATCTGGAATTTCCAAATTCTAATCTATGACGTGGTCCGTAGATGAGAATTTGGAATTTCCAAATTCTAATCTATGACGTGGTCCGTAGATGAGAATTTGGAATTTCCAAATTCTAATCTATGACGTGGTCTGTAGATGAGAATTTGGAAATTAAACCTGTTTAAGGCAAAAATTAAGCCTTTTGAAGACAAAACAGCATGGTAAAGCCATGAAGGCAACTCAACATGACCTCACAAGACTCTGTGTGACCTTATGAGTGTTATGTCTTATAAAAGACATTTTAACTCCTTCCATTTCATAGCCCTCATTCATTCCTATGGGGGAAAAAATTAGAATCCCTCTTTTGAAGGCAAAACAGCACGGTAAAGGCATTGTCTCAACTCAACATGACCCCACAAGATTCTGTGTGACATTCTGAGTGTTTTCTTGCCCCTTTGATGACATTTTTATTCCTTCCAACTTGTGACTCATTCATTCCCATGGGGACAAAAACTGGAAGACTGCTTTTGAACATATAACAGCATGATAAGTTTAAGTTTAATTCTTTCTTAATCCCTCAAGCTAGAGAAATTTTCTCTGCATTTTACCCACATCAAGTGAACGAACACACACAAGCATGCACATGCACTAGAGAGACGCTGTGGCAGGGGCCTGCCCAGTGAGGCGCCCTGGGAGCTGGGGTAGATTGGTGCCTTTTTCAGGGGTACCACGGCCATGGTCGCAGAGGCGGAGGGTGCATCTCCTTCACAACCACCCATATCCATTGTGTGTATCCACTGTGCTTGGTTAAGGAATCGAACCGGCAATGCTCCAATCTCTGGGCGGTCCAAAGTCCAAAGCCACACGCTTAACTTGCTGACATGTAATGAAGGTTAATGAATGTGAAATAACAAAGACACAAAAAAGTGTCAAAGAGGCTGGTGGCATCAGATGGAGTTGACCTCGTGCCTTTACCATGCTGTTTTGCCTCCAAATGCAGACTTCCAAGTTTGGTCCCCATATGAATGAATGAGGGTTGGAAAATGGAAGACGTGCAAATGTCCTCAAAGTGGCAAGCAAATGCTCAGAAGGTCACACAGAGGCCTGTGACGTGATGCTGAGCTGACCTCATTCCTTTACCATGCTGTTTTGCCTTCAAAAGGTTTACTTTCCAAATCCCCATCTATGACGTTGGCCATAGATGAGAATCTGGAATTTCCAAATTCTAATCTATGACGTGGTCTGTAGATGAGAATTTGGAAATTAAACCTGTTTAAGGAAAAAATTAAGCCTTTTGAAGACAAAACAGCATGGTAAAGCCATGAAGGCCTTTACCATGCTTTTTTGCCTCCAAATGCAGATTTCCAAGTTTGGTCCCCATAGGGATGAATGGGGCTTGGAACATGGAATATGTGCAAATGTCCTTAAAGTCACAAAATTCACTCAAAATAAGCCACAAGAGGGTTGTGGGGTCATGTTGAGTTGAGATTATCCCTTATCCAGCTTTTCTGAGTGAATAAGTGGGCTTCAGTTTTTGGCCCCCATAGGGATGAATGAGGCTTGGAACATGGAATATGTGCAAATGTCCTCACAATCACAAAAAATACCCCTCACAAACTCAGAAAAAGCCAAAAGAGGGTTGTGGGGTCATGTTGAGTTGAGATTAAGCCTTTACCATGCCATTTTGTGTGAAATAGTGAACTTCAGTTTTTGGACCCCATAGGCATGAATGGGGCTTGGAACATGGAATATGTGCAAATTTCCTTAAAGTCACAAAATTCACTCAAAATAAGCTAAAAGAGGGTTGTGGGGCCATGTTGAGTTGAGATTATGCCCTTATCCAGCTTTTCTGAGTGAAAAAGTGGACTTCATTTTTTGGCCCCCATAGGGATGAATGGGGCTTGGAACATGGAATGTGTGCAAATGTTGTCAAAATGGCAAAAAACACACTCAGAATAAGTCAAAAGAGGGTTGTGGGGTCATGTTCAGTTGAGATTATTCCTTTAACATGGTATTTTGTGTGAAAAAGTGAACTTCAGTTTTTGGGCCCCATAAGGATGAATGGGGTTTGGAATATGGAATATGTCCAAATGTTGTCAAAATAGCAACAAACACACTCAGAATAAGCCAGAAGAGGGTTGTGGGGTCATGTTGAGTTGAGATTATGCCTTTACCATGCTATTTTGTGTGAAAAAGTGAACTTCAGTTTTTGGGCCCCATAAGGATGAATGGGGGTTGGAATATGGAATGTGTCCAAATGTTGTCAAAATGGCAAAAAACACACTCAGAATAAGCCAGAAGAGGGTTGTGGGGTCATTTTGAGTTGAGATTATGCCTTTACCATGCTATTTTGTGTGAAAAAGTGAACTTCAGTTTTCGGGGCCCATAAGGATGAATGGGGCTTGGAACATGGAATATGTGCAAATGTCCTTAAAGTCACAAAATTCTCTCAAAATAATCCCAAAGAGGGATGTGGGGTCATGTTGAGTTGAGATTATGCCCTTATCCAGCTTTTCTGAGTGAAAAAGTGGATTTCATTTTTTGGCCCCCATAGGGATGAATGGGGCTTGGAACATGGAATGTGTGCAAATGTTGTCAAAATGGCAAAAACACACTCAGAATAAGCCAAAAGAGGGTTGTGGGGTCATGTTAAATTGAGATTAAGCCTTTAACATGGTATTTTGTTTGAAAAAGTGAACTTCAGTTTTTGGGCCCCATAAGGATGAATAGGGTTTGGAATATGGAATGTGTCCAAATGTTGTCAAAATGGCAAAAACACTCAGAATAAGCCAAAAGAGGGTTGTGGGGTCATGTTAAATTGAGATTATGCCTTTACCATGCCTTTTTGTGTGAAGTAGTGAACTTCAGGTTTTGGCCCCCATAGGGATGAATGCGGCTTGGAACATGGAATATGTGCAAATGTCCTTAAAGTCAAAAAAAAAAAAAGTCACTCAAAATAAAAGAGGGTTGTGGGGCCATGTTGAGATTATGCACTTATCCAGCTTTTCTGAGTGAAAAATTGGATTTCAATTTTTGGCCCCCATAGGGATGAATGGGGCTTGGAACATGGAATATGTGCAAATGTTGTCAAAATGGAAAAAACACACTCAGAATAAGCCAAAAGAGGGTTGTGGGGTCATGTTAAACTGAGATTATGCCTTTACCATGCCATTTTGTGTGAAAAAGTGAACTTCAGCTTTTGGGCCCCCTAAGGATGAATTGGGTTTGGAATATGGAATATGTACAAATGTTGTCAAAATGGCAAAAAACACACTCAGAATGAGCCAAAAGAGGGTTGTGGGGTCATGTTAAATTGAGATTATGCCCTTACCATGCTACTTATTGTGAAAAAGTGAACTTCAGTTTTTGGGCCCCATAAGGATGAATGGGGCTTGGAACATGGAATATGTGCAAATGTCCTTAAACTAACGAAATTCACTCAAAATAAGCCAAAAGAGGGTTGTGGGGTCATGTTGAGTTGAGATTATCCCTTATCCAGCTTTTCTTAGTGAAAAAGTGAACTTCAGTTTTCGGCTCCCATAGGGATGAATGGGGCTTGGAATATAGAATATGTGCAAATGTCCTCACAATCACCAGAAACACCCCTCACAAACTCAGAATGAGCCAAAAGAGGGTTGTGGGGCCATGTTAAGTTGAGATTATGCCTTTACCATGCTACTTTGTGTGAAAAAGTGAACTTCAGTTTTTGGCCCCCATAGGGATGAATGGGGCTTGGAACATGGAATATGTGCAAATGTTGTCAAAATGGCAAAAACACACTCAGAATAAGCCAAAAGAGGGTTGTGGGGTCATGTTAAACTGAGATTATGCCTTTACCATGCCATTTTGTGTGAAAAAGTGAACTTCAGTTTTTGGGCCCCATAAGGATGAATGGGGTTTGGAATATGGAATATGTACAAATGTTGTCAAAATGGCAAAAAACACACTCAGAATGAGCCAAAAGAGGGTTGTGGGGTCATGTTGAGTTGAGATTAAGCCTTTACCATGCCATTTTGTGTGAAGTAGTGAACTTCAGTTTTTGGGCCCCATAGGGATGAATGCGGCTTGGAACATGGAATATGTGCAAATGTCCTTAAAGTCACAAAATTCACTCAAAATAAGCCAAAAGAGGGTTGTGGGGCCATGTTGAGTTGAGATCATGCCCTTATCCAGCTTTTCTGAGTGAAAAAGTGGATTTCCATTTTTGGCCCCCATAGGGATGAATGGGGTTTGGAACATGGAATGTGTGCAAACGTATTCAAAATGGCAACAAACACACTCAGAATAAGCCAAAAGAGGGTTGTGGGGTCATGTTAAGTTGAGATTATGCCTTTACCATGCTATTTTGTATGAAAAAGTGAACTTCAGTTTTTGGGCCCCATAAGGATGAATGGAGTTTGGAATATGGAATATGTGCAAATGTTGTCAAAATGGCAACAAACACACTCAGAATGAGCCAAAAGAGGGTTGTGGGGTCATGTTAAGTTGAGATTAAGCCTTTACCATTCCATTTTGTGTGAAGTAGTGAACTTCAGTTTTTGGGCCCCATAGGGATGAATGCGGCTTGGAACATGGAATATGTGCAAATGTCCTTAAAGTCACAAAATTCACTCAAAATAAGCCAAAAGAGGGTTGTGGGGCCATGTTGAGTTGAGATTATGCCCTTATCCAGCTTTTCTGAGTGAAAAAGTGGATTTCATTTTTTGGCCCCCATAGGGATGAATGGGGTTTGGAACATGGAATGTGTGCAAATGTTGTCAAAATGGCAACAAACACACTCAGAGTAAGCCAAAAGAGGGTTGTGGGGTTATGTGAAGTTGAGATTATGCCTTTACCATGCTGCTTTGTGTGAAAAAGTGAATTTCAGTTTTTGGGCCCCATAAGGATGAATGGAGTTTGGAATATGGAATATGTGAAATGTTGTCAAAATGGCAACAAACACAGTCAGAATGAGCCAAAAGAGGGTTGTGGGGTCATGTTAAATTGAGATTATGCCTTTACCATGCTATTTTGTATGAAAAAGTGAACTTCAGTTTTTGGGCCCCATAAGGATCAATGGAGTTTGGAATATGGAATATGTGCAAATGTTGTCAAAATGGCAACAAACACAGTCAGAATGAGCCAAAAGAGGGTTGTGGGGTCATGGTAAGTTGAGATTATGCCTTTACCATGCTATTTTGTATGAAAAAGTGAACTTCAGTTTTTGGGCCCCATAAGGATGAATGGAGTTTGGAATATGGAATATGTGCAAATGTTGTCAAAATGGCAACAAACACAGTCAGAATGAGCCAAAAGAGGGTTGTGGGGTCATGTTAAATTGAGATTATGCCTTTACCATGCTATTTTGTATGAAAAAGTGAACTTCAGTTTTTGGGCCCCATAAGGATGAATGGGGTTTGGAATATGGAATATGTGCAAATGTTGTCAAAATGGCAAGAAAATGCTCATAATTCTTATTTACTATGTGTGATAGATAATGTAGTAATGTAAATGCACAATTTTCGTCGATGAGAAAATGGTAGTGTTTCATTCAAAAAATATATTAAAATATATGTGAATATGGAAAAACTTCCAAAATTCTATCTACTTAGGTCCAGCGCCCCCTGGTGTTCATTTTTTATTAGGTTTTGCAGGTACATTGTCTGATCTGGACAAAATTGATATCAGAGAAATCAGAAAAAAATTTTGGTATATTTTTTAAAGTGGCAGAGTGTTGGCAGAAGGAGAAATGGGTCATCTTCCAGAATGTCAATATACCCACTTTCGGAAAATCAGAGAGAGATGAGAAGTAGAGCTATGCGTTCGTCTCAGTGTGCTCTACAACATGAGGCTATCTTTGATAGAAGGGTTTCCCCTTTTTAGGGTTAGGGGAAAGGTTAGGTTTAGGAATAGGGAGGGGGGAATCAGATGAGGAGGGAGAAAGATACAAACCTGTCAGGACTATGGGAAGGCAAGGACTTGGACCCAAATGCAAGACCCTCAGATCAAAAATAACAGTTATTTATTCAAAGTAACAAACAGAAAATCACTCACGGAGGAGGAGGAAAACTAACTGGACAAGGTAACAAACCAAGATCACCCTTAAAGGGGGGAAAAGGCACTAAAACAAAAGATACCAAACGTGAACACAAAATCACTCTTATGAGGAAAAGACTAAGCGATGAACAAAACCTAACAAGAAACAAAGTAACAAATTAAGACAACCTGACCTGGGAAACGACGGTTTGGGAAAACAAGATCTGGACAAGAAACGAGACTAGAAAAAAGGCAGAACATGGGACACGGCAGGAGACAAAAGCATGACGACGGCATGAGACCAAACATGAGACAAAAGCATGAGACAATAACGAACTGACGCTGGACAAAGGGAAACGCAGACTATATATACACACAGGTAAGGGGGACAGGTGGAACCAATTAGGGCGGGGAAAACAATGACAAACGCGGGAAACAAGACAAAGACAGGAAGTACAACAAGACCAGATACACAAGGGCAGAAATTTCAAAATAAAACAGGAACTATAACCAAAACTTAAACTAGAGTCCCAGATAGATCCAAAATCAGCCCCCTTAGGGGCTAGTCATGACACAAACCCTTGTTCAGGTAGGAGGAGGAGAGCTTTGAGGCTGGATCAGACCCTTTCTTAAGGACCTGGGGTGGGAAGGAGTGTTGACGGAGAGAGTGGGGGAGAGCGAGCGGGAGCGAGAGAGGCCAATGTAGAATTTTTGATATGGCGGAGGAATCTTTTAGAATAACCCCTTGAGCGTAGGCTGTTGAAAAGGGTGGAAGTGGCTGTATGAAAGTATTTGATATCTGAGCAAATGCAAAAAAACAGATGATTTGAGATTTGATAATTCCTTTGAATGTATGTTTTGGGTGGTAGCTAGATTTGTGAAGTAAGGCATGTGTGTCTGTTGGTTTGAAGTAAACTTTTGTTAAGAGTGTTTTGTGAGTAGTGTTGGATGGGCCGAAAAAAAACTGTAGTGTCTAGAAAGTTGATATGTGTTGAATTTATTGTGTACTTATCTTTAATGGATGGATGATGGTTATTGAGGATATGGATGATGGGGCCAAATGCCGAAAATATCATCCAAAAATCTGAGGTAGAGTGTTAGTTGGAGGGGGCATTTTTTCAGAACTCGCTCCCACTCGCTCATGTACAGGTTGGCGTAGGAGGGGGTAAATCTCTGGCCCATGGCTGTCCCATGTA